>SNQJ01S0038178.1:0-17050 GCA_010110895.2 Picea sitchensis | reverse complement strand
TTGAACTAATAACTCAAAATCAGGATGATTTGAGAACACAACTGCATCTAATCCTAGAGAAATTAGAAGTCATTCAAGCTGCTGTTGAGAACATGAAGAAAAGTTATGAAGAAGAATCTCAACCAGCTTCTCCTAAAGCTCCCAACAATGATGCTACATTTTCTTTCTTTAGTTATTCTCCTCCCTCGGGGCAGAAGACACTAACATTAAAACAACTAGCTACAGGCTTTAGAAATCCTATTCTTGTTAGGATTGTTCAAATTTTACAGCTTGCTCAGGACAAATTATCACTTGTGAAATCACAAGGTAATGATCTGAACGTAAAGATCCTGCAAGCCAAAGAAGAAAGTATGTCTAACCAACTAGATATTGTACATATTTCTCCTTTTTTGAATCATTCTATCAAAGCTTTAGAAGGCGATTCAAAGCCTGAAGACAAGCTTGAATCTAGTCAAGCAGGTTCTAACAGAGCCTCTACTTGGGAACAATGGTGTAACGCTAGGTACACAGGATCTAAAAAGGCCCCTATGGATATTGATGGACAAGGTCAAATGTCCTCTAAACATTTCTCTACTGCTCCTGATTCTAATCTTGATTGTAAGAGCAGAATAGATATCGAAATAATGATCCAAGGATGGCATTCGTGGGCAAAGACCCAAAAGCTTTTATTCAAAGATAAGGTCACATGGAGTGATCTTGCCCTAAGACTTACATGGGGATTCAGAGGAAACCTTAGTTTTTGGTGGGAAAGAATTTTATATAACAGTAAATTAAGAATCATACAACATAACAAGCCTATAGATGAACTCATTAAAGCTGTTGTTCATGAGTTCTATGGTGACATTCGAGTGAATATGAGCCACTATGCTGATATGTTCATGAGCCAAATACTTTGTGACCTCAATTATTTAAAGAAATATTATTGCATGATGCAATCCCTTTTATATAAAGTCCCAGATCCTAGAAATACAGCCTACTTGAGGAAATACTTATCCTCAATGCCTAGGAAAGTGCCTGATCTAGTTAGAAAGAGACTAGATGAAGAAGAAATAGAGATTGAAACATTATCTCTTGCAGGCTTACATGAACAAATTATCACTGCTATCCAAGAGGAATGCATTAGGAAAAAGACTGAAAAATCTTTAAAGAAGCAATTAAAACATACTCCTTCAGTCTGTGAAGTTTTTGAAGAGACAACCAGTTTTGGATGCTCAAAACACAAGAAGAAGTTTCACAGGAAATCCTCAACCCCTTCTTGTAATTGTAAACCAGGTAAACATTATCCTCAAAAGAAAACTGGTTCCTTCAAACCTAAACGAAAATTCTACTTCAGACGTCGACCCCATTCCAATAGGTCTCGGCAATATTCTTGCTTTATCTGTAAGAAGCCTGGCCACTGGGCGTCTCAGTGTCCTCTGCGGTCAAAGACCAAGACCCAGATTAAGCTTATGCATATCTTTCAAACTGAATATGATCCAGTTGATTGGGAAATGGTCTCACACCATTCAGATGGTGACTATTTCTCACTTTCAGAAGCCTCTGATGACGAAGGTGAGAATCCTTTGCCCATCAGCCCTATCGAGTCTAATTCAGAATCTTCCTCCTCTTCCTCAGATCTCCCAGACCTTAATTTTCTAGACATCAAAATGATGTCTTCCTTTATTGATCTGAATGCACTCCTAAAGCAGCGTGATGATTTACACTCCAAACTTTCTACCCTGTCCCCTGGACAGTTTTTCTTATTTAATTATTATTCTTCCCAATTAGAGAAACTTAATTCTCAAATTCAGTCTATCCAGCAGCCGAGCGTGGTGAATATCCAACACTACACTCCCACAGATGTTGAATTTGAACTTCCTAAAGCTAGTGTCTCCTCTGTCAAACCTATCAAAGACACTAAGCAGAAAGCTCTAGTTGAAACAGTTATCCAGCCTGATGATGATAATACTTTAGACAATGCTATATTCCTTCTAGAAGAAGAAATTAAAGAGAAAGAAGTTTTAGTAAGAGACTTGTGGAAAACACTAAAGCTTCAAAAAGAAGAACTAGCATTTCTGAAGAAACAGAAAGATGAAGAACTTGAAAGAGAGTTCTCTCAAGGATATTCAGAAGCATGTGAAATTGGATTCTTTGAGAATAAGATGATGAAAGGCTTGGATGACAGGATTGTAATTTCTGTAAATATTAAACCTTCTGGTTATATGCGGTATACCCTTGATGCTCAAGTGGATACTGGTGCCATGAATTCTTGTGCCAAATATGGTGCAATTCCTGACTATTATTGGCAGACAACAAATCTATCCTTCAGAGCTGTAAATAAGACCGAAATGAAGATAAAATATATCTGTCTAGACTTTCCCATTTATATTCAGGATCAAAAGGTACCAGTCACTTTGTACAGTTTTGATATAGGGTCTGATATACTGTTAGGCTAGGATTTTGTAAATAAATGCTTACCAGTGACAATTAGTCATAATAGCTTAGTGTTGACTATATTTGGCAAATCTATATCTGTTCCGACAAAGACTGTATATGAGAGAAGAATCATTCAGAAACCTTCTGCAAAGAATCTAGAAATATCTGCTAGCAGTCTTATTAAGATCTAGAAGATTTTAAGAAATGCAAACTTGCATGGTTCAGAAACTATTAGTGAAATCAAAAGAAAGATCGAAGAAGATTGTACTTCTGAATACCCAAATGATTTCTAGACTAGAGAACAATACTTTGTGAATCTTCCCTATAGAGAAGACTATATTCCCAAACCACAAAAGGCATCTGCAAATCATATGTCCCCTACTAAACTTGAATATTGTAAAGCAGAGATTCAAGACTTATTGCAGAGAAAATTAATAGAAAACAGTAGAAGTCCTTGGGCTTGTCCAGCGTTCTATGTGAACAAACACTCAGAGCAAAAGAAGGAAAACCAAGGATGGTTATCAATTACAGAGCACTAAATGCTGCTCTATTACCTCTGAGATTTCCATTGCCTAATAAGGAGTTATTGTTTTCAAGAATTGGGAAATGTAATGTCTTTAGTAAGTTTGATTTGAAAAGTGGTTTCTGGCAGATAGGAATTGTTCCAAGTGGCAGATATAAAACAGCTTTTGTGGTGCCTCAAGGCCAATATCAGTGGAGGGTAATGCCCTTTGGTTTAAAGAATGCTCCATCAGAATTTCAGAAAAGGATGGATGACATTTTCAGGCCCCTGCCATTTGTCATAGTATACATAGATGATTTACTTGTCTGTTCAGTTGATTTGAAGCAACATGTACAACATTTAGAGAAAGTTTATACTTTGCTTTATAAGAATGGGTTAGTTCTTAGTAAACCCAAACTCTGTTGGGCACAAACCAAAGTAGAATATCTTGGAATGATATTATCTCAAGGATCTGTAGAACTCCAAGACCATGTGCTCAAGAAATTATCAGAGTTTCCAGATGAAATTTTGGACACCAAGCAATTACAAAGATTTCTAGGGTGTTTGAACTATATCAGACAATTCTATGAAAACCAAGCCAAAGATGTACGCATCCTACAGAAAAGGCTGAGTAAATCTATACCCTGGCAGAGCGTAGATCAATTTTTGAGAAGAAAACTGTCCCATGCATTTCATCCATCAACTCGTCAATGCATGGGATAGGGTATCGGTTTTTGATGGTTTTCTTGTTCAAGGCTCGGTAATCAATGCACATCCTCATGGTGCCATCCTTCTTTAGAACTAAGACAAATGAAGAAGCAAATGGGTTGCTGCTCGGTCTGATGTGTCCCATCGCCAACAGTTCCTTGATTCCCTTCTCTATATCATCCTTGAACCTCCTAGGATGATGATAGGGGGGGGTGATCATAGGTTTGGCCCCCTCCTCTAACTCAATGGTGTGCTCAAACCCCCGGTCAGGTGGTCTCCCTGGTGAGATTGCCTCAAAGACATGTTGATGTCGTCCCAATAAATTCTTGATCTCTGTGTGGTATTGTTGTTGATATTTTGAATCCTTCTGAGTAGTGATCAAGCATTCTTCGGCATATGCTACCTCCCCATGTCTGAATATCCTATCCATCCTCTTGGCTGAAATTGTCCTAGGTTCTCCTATCGACATACCTCTTATAAAAACCCTCTTCCCATCCCGATCTCTGAATCCCATTTACAAGGTTTGGTAGTTGGTAGTAATTTTTCCCAAGGTAATCATCCACCGAACTCCTAACACCACATCTATGTCTAATAGGTCAACCACATAAAATGTGTCTCTCACTGTGTAGTTGCCTAACTTCATCTCTAAGTTTGGAATTCTGTCTAGACACTCCACTATGTGGCCATCTGCTACCGCAACATCAAACCCCTCAAACTTCTCAGTCTGAAGTGCCCGTCTCGATACTAGTGAAGCGTCAATGAAGTTGTGGGTGGCCCCACCATCTATCAGGGTGATTTCCCATTACCCCTGAATAATCCCCTTGATACAGAGGGTATCATACCTGGGAACACTAGAAAGGGTTGCTATGACTCCTCCCTTTGTTGGTTTCCTCCTGTTAGCCTGCTCTGGCAGTTATGGGACTACTAGAGGATGGGCTCCTGCTGGTGTCGATGGTCTATGGGGAAGCTACTCCTCTATTGGTGCCGACTCTTCTTCTGAACTAGTGGATCCACTATCATGCTCCTCCTCCTCACTGTCCACGCTGTCTACTTCTACCTCAATATAATGAATCTCTCCCTTGCCCATCCACCTGTGGCCTGGGACCCAAGGATATCTGGAGCTTAAGCAAAGCTTCTTCCTCATAACCTCTCACCTAGTCTCATCATCCAGCTTCTCCTTGCCCTTCCATTCTCTCTGGAATGGCTTCCTGTCTTGATCCCTCTGGGGCACAAATAGTTTGGAGAAAATTTTAGTATTTGGCACTGAGTCTGCCAGATCTCGAGTGTGAAGGATGGCATATTGCAAAGTGGGAGGTATGTATGCCTTCACCCATCCTCTCAAAGGCTCTGTGAGTCCTTCTGTGAATAGCATGATCAACCTGGGTTCTGATATATCTATCACTGCCACGACTACCCGCTAAAACTCTGTGATGAACGCCTCTATTGTGCCAGTTTGTCTCAACTGGGCTAGATCCCTGAAGTGTATCTAGGGATCCTTCCTTTCAAACCTATCCATGATCCTATCTCTAAACTCCATATAGGAGGTGATGCAACTATGACCCAATGTCACCAGTCCATGATACCACCATTCATGTGCCTCACCCTCCAAGTGTATGGTCGTGAAACTGATGGCCTCTATCTCAGTCATCTGGTTGAGCTTGTAATACGTGTCTAGCTTATGTACCCAAGCTTTGGTGGTGTATTTGGATGATTCATCAAAAGAAGGGATGGTGAGTTTCCCAACTTTTCAGATGAAATCGAGGTTATGCCCATGTTGTTGTTGTGGTCCTCCCCTCTGCGGCTCTCTAGGGCAGTTCCCGAGTCTGAGTCCACAGTACTCGACTAAGGTCATGTCCTGATGGAAGTCATGACCCAATGCTGTGCACTCCCTCCTATACTCTGCAATTTCATCGGCATGAGTGGGTGGCCTCTGTGCTATTGGTGGCGGTGCTTCTACCGGGGGTGCCCTCTGGAAACTGGGAAACAAGGGTCTGAGAATCCTACTCTCAGAGGCGTATGTGCGAGAGGGTGACTAGGGTCTACTACCTGCTCTCGAGTTTGCATGTGTTGCATGCGGGACTTGTGTATCTGGGGTACCCACTCTATCCAATCTATCAACCACCTATGCCAAGGACTGAGACATGGTCCATTGACTAGATAACATACCATTCATAACTTGCATGAAAGGTACCTCTGGATTTACGAAGGCCTTTCCACTACCCTCTGGTCACTCATATCTGTCTCCTAGAATCCTCTCTGCCTCATGCTCATCCTCACGCTCTGCCCTTCTCTCTTCTTCTATGTGTGCCTCTTCCTCTTCCTCTGAGCTAGGAGGAAAAGGGGAAAAATCATGCCTATGCTTTCTTTCCTGATGCCTGTTGTAAGTGACATATTCATCACCTACGTGTTCACGGCCCTTTGGGTCTTCTGCTACACTCATTGTCTTTAGTCACAGGCTAGCAGGACTAAAGCTCTGATACCACTGTAATGTTCCTTACTTGGCTAGTCTAGGAAACGTTGATAATGTGTGTGTAGGATCAAAGGTTTACAACATATAAATGGTCATACAAATAATAAACGTGACAAAGGACTGCAAAGTTTGTATTATGATATCTCTGTGGATTACAAAATGGTCGAATGCGACTGAATAAACTGACAATACTTGACTATATCAATAGACAAAGGATCTTAGATAGAATACAAATAAGCAACTGCGGCTGAATAAAATAACAACACTTGGCTAGATCAAAAGACAAAAGGATCTTAGCCGGANTCCCACCTTCCAGCCCCTAATCCCTTGCCCACTCTGTGGACGCTCAGTCCCCCATCACTCTTTCATCGTGGTCGGTCTGCACTTGGCGGTGTTTATATTTTATTGAAGTGCTGCATACATACAGATACAAGATCCAGGCCCTTGGCCTTCAACCCTTAGGCTCTCTGGCCTAATCAGACACATAAGCCTACTGGCTTATACAAAAATTGGCTCACCAACCTATAACACATATTTACAATCTCTTTCAGTTCATAGTTTACATCGGGGTTCGGCCTTGGGGACACTACAGAAAGTGTTAATTATGGTGGGGAAACACAACATTACCCTTGTGAGGCCATCCAATAGTTCCCCTTTTACCTGGGTGGTGACATGACAGGACTAGGGAAAAAATGCTAGTCACTAAGGCAAAACAAGGAAACAAACAAAACTTCTTGAGCTAGTGATCCATTATCCAACTTCAACCAACAATAGTCATTCACATGCCTAGTATATTAATCAAAACACTTTGCATGAAAGAAGGACTAACATACCTCATGTTAATGTTGGCTTACAATCTCCCATACATTGATATGACTAGATGTGATGAGATTGGTTGAGATGAGGTACAAGAGGTAATATAAGGGGGGTTTCTAGGATGCTATCTGTGGACATGATGATCATCCTCATGGCTGGGATCACTGTGTTTATTGTGGGCAATGAGACACGATCTCCTTTAGTTACTGCTACGCATGGGGTTTAATATTTTCTACAACTACAACGTAACTCAAACCACCATTTGAAAAAAATGATTTGGTACATATAATACACGACATTTCACAAGTATCATATGAATCATGGTTGAAAATTTCACAGGTATCATATGAACCATGGTTGAAAATTAATGAACGGTGTTTCTAACTATCTTTCTAAGAAATTAGGAAGGTAATTAATAATACGGTCAGCTTGGCATCGTTGTTGGGGAATGGTCAAGGGTTAAATATTGTTATTAATGTAAATTTATTTTTTGAAAGTGTGTTTTCAATTTTTGTTTTTCTGAGAGTGTTTTAGATTTATGTATTTTTGAAAGTGTGCTTTTCTGTTGTTTTGAAGGTGTGATTTTTTGTTTCTTTGAAAGAGTGCCTTAGATTTCTATTGTCTTTATAGTGTGTGCAAGAGAGGATGTTTTAATTTGTGAACAAAAATAGGGATCTAGAAGGATGATTTAGCGGTTACACTAAAAAACCCCAAGAAACCAACATTCCAGGGAAACCAATCCAAGTAGAGGGATCCAACCAACCCAATTACAAAACACTAATATCCATATCTGTAGAAAAAATAAAACGAGAAGCTTCCACTAAAGAATCAACACATCCATTCCATTTTATGAAAGGCACATCTTTAGTGCAGGAAGAGATATTGTTCCTTTAGGGAAGAATAAATTCTACATAAAATAAACAGCTAGACCACAACTTCAAAGGGTTGATCATTAATGAATCAATCAGTCCCACTTCTACCACCAAACTTTTCAAGCAAAAAGAAGATAATTTCCTACAGTTATTAATGATGGTCAATGAAGTCAACCATGAGGGGAAAGAAGAGGTTGTTACCTTCAATTTTCCAATAACAAATATAGGGGCAACTCAAATGAAGAATATTCCACACTCTTCCTTGCCAAATTTGAATGGCTCAGCTACAAACGACCTAGATGCTTTCCTTTTAGAATTTGATATCCTATGTAGCAGCTATGAATACATTTATGATGCTCAGAATTTGATTCTCTTTCCCGCTACCTTGAAGAATGCTCCACTTTGATGATTTATGGGGATTAGAGGGGACAATGTTAGAATGTGGGAATAAATGAAGAAAAAAATCCTCAAAAGGTAAGACCTTCTAGGACAAATAGTGGAAAAAGGAAATATTCAAGATTGTGTAGAAATAAGATGAGATCCTTGACGATTATGTATAACACCTCAAATATAACATGTATACATCAAGATAGGGCCAACTAGATGGAGACACCTTACATATCCTGTTGTTGTGAGGAGTCAGGGATCATTGTATTGACATCCTTAACTTGATGAGTGAAGGTGATATATACCAGGAATCTTATGATGTCATTTGGAAATTATGTCAAAGATATTCTAGAGGGACCTCATGACCAGGGAAAGGGCCAAGGGATGTGCTGACATGAATCAACAAGACCTATAGTGGAGGAATCACCTGAGTAGAGATTGGAAATATATTGGATGATTTAGAAACATATATACTTAGTTCATGAATCTCACAGTTACATACACTATACTAAAAAGGAAGAGGGAGGAGGAAGATGTGGACCTACCTATCTTTTTCCCAAAGTGTAGAAGAAGGAATCCATAGAAGGAGTGTCCATTGGACCAAATTGAAATATGTGGAATTTGTGAACAATAAGATGGCATCAACAAGTATCCCTCCTTACCTAGTTAAAATCAATTTATCAGGAGTCAAGTAGAGAGCCTGACCAATTATGCCTCATCACACAAAATTGACCATGGAAGCCTCAACCTTGAGGTATGAATTCTCACCAATCTCAATATTGTAATTCTTATTAGAGTACCTCTTCAATGCAATATCCTCCTCAACAATGGTATCCAATGGATTCCTTCATCATCCCCAAAACATCCATAGCAATATGGGTGGAGGAATCCACCCTTTGGGGGGATCAATAGTCATTACCACAATAAGCTATTTATCCTTTTCCTCCACCACAACTCTAACAGACTAATTCATCCCCTCATCGACCTCAAATCCCTGTATAATTTATTCCTAACACCAATAAAAGGCCAACACAACCGACATATGCCACTGGGTTTCCAACTTACGCCACTTAATATATTTCTTCATTTGGATGTCAAGATACACAATTAAGATCTATGAAGATCTTGAATAGGAAAATCTCATCGGTAACTATAAAATATTGTGAGGAAGATCCTCCAAATGAAAACCATTTGATTATGAACCCCCTTCTTATCTTTTAAATCCATACCAAAACATGAAGGAGCTACAAAATCTGTCTTTCCCTGAGAGACTAAACATAAGAAACCCTGCCACCCAACGTGAATTCGATTTTCCGAGAGAGATCAATAATGCATGTTTTTTAATACCTCTTTTTCAATCCATAAAAAATATCCCAATATTCTCAAAAAAATTCAAGAAATTATTCCTACGCAAGCTAGGTTGAAAAACAAAAGACCCTCAAATTGTGCATGTAATAGGGAAACTAGCAGACTTAATGCTCGAAGGAGTTTCCAAAACCAAATATTCAAATCGTGGTAGTCCCATAGTCAATGTACAAATTAACAAGACTATTATTCCCAATACACTAATTGACTTGGGAGATGCCCTCAATGTCATGACTCGTGAAACCATGGAAGCCTTAGGGTTGACATGCCTTATATAGACCCCTACGATGTTACAACTTGCAGATCCATCCACTATGAAACTGGAGGGTGTCCTAGAGGATGTTGTAATCTTCTTAGACTCATGGGAGTACCCCACAGATTTTATGATCATACAAACAAAGTATTTCTTAGGTTCTTACCGTTTGTTTTATGGAAGACCATGGTTGGAAACCGTCGATGACTATATTGGATAAAAATCTGGGAGTATGACAATTTCTGACGGAAACTCAACTATGCAACTTAGATTGTACCCTCCATCCAAATTGATCATAGAGCCAGAAACACCTATTTGTGTAGATGGCAAATAAAGCGATAATGAAGAAGTCACCAAACAAGTGCTTACAGTAGAATAGTACATTTCCATTAGAGAGAATTAAGGATGATGAAATTGGTGACTTTATAGCCTCAACTACACCATCTTCCCAACACAACCTCAATCAGATTCTAAGCCCTCGTGCTGAGGAAAACCTCTCTTTAAATGTCACCAATGCTAAATGAAACACCCACTTCTTAAAGTCTTAGTTCTCTCACTAAACCCGTGGAAATTGACCCGAGAAAGTTTTTGAACATCATTTGTTGACTTCCTCAAAATAAATAGTTAGTTAAGGTCCTAAGAAAATATAGTCATTCTTTCACCTAGGACTACATAGATATGAAGGGGATTCACTCATATTTTTGTACACACCAGATATACTTCAAGGAGGAATCTAGACCCATTCACCAGTCTCAATGAAGAAAGAACCCAACATTTAAGGAGATAGTTAAAGAACAATTACATAAATTTCTCTCTTTAAATTTTATCTTGCCTATCTCTGATAGCCAATGGGTCTCTCCTCTTGTTATTTTCCCAAAAAAATGGAAAATGGAGAATGTGTGGATTATTTTCCCTTTACCGTTTCTTGACCAATTATTGGACACATTAGCGGGAAACAATTACGTCTCCTTCCTTAATGGGTTTAGTGTCAATAACCAAGTCTAGATTGCTCCCAAGAACCAAGAAAATACCACTTTCACCTGCACATGCGGAACATTTTCATATAGGGTGTTTCCATTTGGACTTTGCAATGATCCAACTCCTTTCGAGAGAGAAGTACTTGGAATATTCTATTATTTAATTCTCTTCTGTGTATAAGTATATATGGATGATTTTACGATGTATGGTGATACGTTCATATTGGTTATGGCTCACTTATAAAAAGTGCTCAAAACATGTGTGGAATCCAATGTCGTTCTTAATAGTGAAAAATGTGCTACGATAATGTCGTTCTTAAAATCCCCTCTACTTTTTTTACTCACAAAGAATGTTGAATTTAGTTGGACTGACAGGTGCCAAAGTGATTTTGAAGAATTAAAGAAGAAATTAACAACAACACTTGTCTTAAAGGGGGCATTATTGGTCCTTTCCATTCCACATATCTACAGATGCCTCAGACACTGTAGAGTTGTATTTGGACAACAAGAGAAACATAATCCATATGCAATATAATTTATCCGTAAGAACCTCTCTCCTACTGATTTAAATGATACATTGACATAAAAATAATTTCGTGTATGTTATAAATAAAGTTCAACATTATATACCTGCGTATTCTGTAATTATACATACTGATCACTCTACTATATGATGTTTGATGAATAAACCTATCACTAATGATAGGGTGGCAAGATGGTTTTTTTTGTTACAGGAGTTTTGAGATTATCATCATGGATAAACCTAAGAAGGATAATGTCATTTCCAACTTCCTTATCATATCTATGGAGATGGAGATAAAAGCATTATGAACTACAGTCCAATTAGGCATGGACTTATCAGAAACATAACAAAAACGTTTCCAACACATCAATGAGTTACATGAAATTCGTTAGGCCTCCTTCTATTATCCAAGAACAAGGGTCAATTGACATGACAAATTCATTAAAAAGGAAGTAATTTAGAGTTCAAGACTAAGATCTATTATTTGACTCTAGATTTAAATATTCCAAGGACATGTTTAGTACTAGGTGGCTAAGACCCTACAAATTCGATACTATATACAATAATGGGTCCATCAAGATCCATACTTTTTATGATGCAAAAACCCCCCATTAATGGCTAATGGGCACCGAATCCGATTATCTAAAAAGCCCTTATCCAAGGAGGCCTTCCTAAAGAATATTGATATTGGTTGGCACAATAATGATTTGAAGATTGTTTGCGCAGGGGTTCTCCACCCACTCAATAAATTTTTTCACTTATCCAAGGAGGCCTTCCTAAAGAATATTGATATTGGTTGGCACAATAATGATTTGAAGATTGTTTGCGCAGGGATTCTCCACCCACTCAATAAATTTTTTCACTTTTTATAAAAAGAAAAAAGAATATTGATATTGGTTGGCACAATAATGATTTGAAGATTGTTTGAGCAGGGGTTCTCCACCCACTCAATAAATTTTTTCACTTTTTATAAAAGGAAAAAAAGAGAGAAATAACCATAACCATTTTGTGGCGGTTATTACCTGTAAAATAATAACAAAATAATTACTTCGATAGACACCTATTGGAAAAGGTAATAACAGATGGGTTTTTAATGACCATGATTTCATTTGATGTGAGTATTCTTCGTTATCACAATAAATAAAAAAAGATTATCACAATAAATAAATAAAACTGATTTGAAACATTAAATTCCTTCCATGACAAAATGTGTGCTTGGAATTCTTGAACTTCGATGTTTCGCCTTATTTACCCGTTGTAAGATTAGTGATGCATGGAGCTTCATGGCTGAGCGGAGAGCTTCACTTTATTTACCAACAATCATTGTAGTGCGTTAAGGGCCTCACGGGATATTCCAAATCCTTAATTACTTACCGTCTCCAGTAATTACTTACTAAACCACTAATAACAAACATTAAGAAAAAACCAGTCATGAATTACAAACATTAAGAAAAGACTAACGAATTGATCGAAGGTATCATATTGGGTAGGGGTTTCATTTTGGCCAGGTTTGGATGTGAAGTTTCATGGCCGGTGTGATCATGTTGATGTCTCTTTTGGCTTGGCATTTCAGATTTCACTCAGGCACTAATGGTTTGGGTTATACCCGTGTACTAACATAGACGCATTTTGGCATTTCAGATTTCACTCAGGCACTAATGGTTTGGGTTATACCCGTGTACTAACATAGACGCATTTAAATTACTTAGGTTCTTCTTTGTATTAGCATATCTAACCTTCTTTGTATTAGCATATGGAACCTCGAAATCTGCCTATAGGTTGCATATCTTCTCGAATTTTGAGGTGCACATATATTAACATTCTCACCTGATGAACTTCATAGTATGATGGTGGATATCAGTGGATATCATTTGAGGTGCACATATATTAACATTCTCACCTGATGAACTTCATAGTATGATGGTGGATATCAGTGGATATCAAAACCAGGATGGATTTTCAGGTTAAGGGTGTTCTATTGGTCAAGCCTCCGATTTATTCTATGTTGTGCTAGTATATGTTTATGTAAGGACTATTTCTATTCATTCTATGTTGTTCTAGTATATGTTTATGTTGTGCTAGTATATGTTTATGTAAGGACTATTTCTATTCATTCTATGTTGTTCTAGTATATGTTTATATAAGGACTCTTCAGATTCAATAAATAGCTGCTTTTCATATATCATTTGTTTTTATGGTTGACAGTGTCTATCTAGTTTAGTTTGACCACCTTCAATATATTCACATTTTGACTGAGGTAATAATATTAAAGTAAATGTTAATATCACTATATAAATGATTTCTTATCTTTTTAAGAATATATAACCCACCATTTAAATGAGTCTTTTGTGTGTATAACTATTTTTAAAGTACATAACTTTATTCTGAAATTTAAACTACATAAAATATGTATTCTAAAATTTAAACTACATAAAGCAGATTTGACATGAATGATTCTTAATTTTGTTGTTATCGTCTATCAACCACAAATAAATTTGTGGTTGTGCTAGTAAATATTAATAACAACAATCATCTCATGAAAAATGGAGCACTTCTTAGATTGTTTTGATGGTTATGTCGAGTCCCCATTATTCATGACACTATAGAGAGCTCATTCTTATCGTTAGTCCAATTTCAGATAGGTTCTACTGTTGTATCACCACGCCTTTTACTGCAACACCATCTGTTGCTAACCCACTACGCCTCGTTATCTTGCATTCTTTGGCTGCAACAATGTGCTCTACTGCGGAACATCGCATCTTGGTTTCAACATTGGAAATCGGGTCTTGGTTACAACATCGCACTATGCTGCAACATCGGAATATCGTGTCTTGGTTGCAACACCATGTCTTGGTGCAACACCAAAACATCGCATCTTCGGTGCAACACCGAAAGACCTTGACTTGGCTACAACATGGACACATTCCAACAACATGTACCACTTCTTTACATCATTGACCAGTCCGAATTGTCATGTCAGCACATGGGTAAGTAATTGAGGTATATTTCCGTCACACAAAGCATACCATGCAATTTTTTCTAACATTAGTTGACCACTGTCCCATTATTCTCTCATTAAATAACTCAAAACATAATTTATTTTACAACAAAAATTTAAGCTTTTGAAAATTGCATCAATCACATAGTAACTTAAAAATGAAAGCGAGAAGAAAAAAATACATACATAGGGATTTTTCCTTCAAACAACTTTTCATTCCTCTGATCAAAGCTTACAAGGTGACCTCAACAATCTTCTTAAAATAATAGTCCTATGATAGTAAAATCACAGCTTGTGTAAAAGAGGGTATAGCTACAACAGTACAACTTGCTATGTTTCTACCCTTTCTAAATAGAAAATCACTTTAACTCTCCTATGAACACTAAAGCACACTCCAAAAATACAATGTAAAGATAGATCTGAAGGTGTATGCCTTGTTAGTTTTCTAAATATAGTAGATCTATTGTCTTCAATTTGAACTTGAAGTATTTATATCACTAATGATGATCCACAAACTATACGTCTATGTCTAGTTCATTTCACCAACAGGGATGCTATGAAATTTTAAAAGAAAAAAATAAATGTTTATCTATGTTTTGCTACTTCTATGTGCATCAATCCATGGCTTTTTAAAATATTGAAAACAACAAATAATCTCTTTTCTGTTTCAATACATTACATTATAGTTTTCATGAACTGGGTTTTAGGACAAGGACATGTAAAACTTACTAATAAGTTTCTTTCTTTCCTGGAGACTATCTTCACAAATAACCATCAAGCTCAGGTTCCAATAACCTTACGATTTGTTGTTTTATCTTGGTGGTGCACTTATTTCCACTCATGGGAGAGAGGTAGAAGGAGATTTCCATCCTTGTATTGGCGTCCTTGCCATAGAATACACAACAGATGCATTTTAAAAACGGTGCTAAAGTACCAAGTCAGAAAGCACAACATCAAGTGACAGATACAGTTTAGAATCAACACTGTTCAACTCAGAAAAAACATTATTAAACTGCTGTAGTTTACTGTTTCTCTAATAAAGCAGATGTGTACTGTTATTACAGATGTTCCTTATTAACTTTAACAGATTATAAAGGTCAATTCCTTTCATGCAGATATTTATTAACTATGTGTATTGTCTTGATTAGCAGTCCAAGGCAAAGCGACGAAAGAGGTGAATTACAATGTGGCAAATGATCCTTGTGCTGGACAGGATCTGTATGATAACTGGGGCTGAAATTGGCCCATTGTTGAGACTAAAGTAGCTAAGTTTTCCTGAAGTTGTTATTGATTTGTTTGATCTCTAAGAATGTACTGTCCGAGTAGTTTTAGCTTTGGCTCCTTGGCTAATACTGTGTTACAGTCACGTTTGGGAGCATATTTTCACTGACGGGTAATAGGCTGTTCATATTGTGTTTTGTCAACTGCTAAATAAGACCATTATTTTGAGGTCCATCATTATCAATATCTAAAGGCTATGAAGGATTGAGAGTCGGACCAGAGTTTTGAAGTCGTAAGGAAAATCAACTTGAATCATTTTTAATAACGAAAAACCTGGGTCATGTGGTATCCACTATTTAAACCATTTGTATAATTGTCTTGCTACGTAATTTTGATATCTTTTTGTTGCAACTATTTTATTAACTTTGCCTGGAAATGTATTTATTGAAATATTATTTAAGATATGTTTGCCATGCAACTTGAATGGAATGCTCCTAGGATTAAGGTCACGAAATCCCTATTCGTTTGCCATGCAACGAGTTTTGATTAGCAGGTTATGATGTTGATGCAAACAAGAATATGGCTATGTCTCGGTTTTGTTATAAATTTTCTGTAATGATCCCAAGTCAAATTTTTTTTTTGCTTGGAATCAGTAACTACCACTAGTGTGTTTGATATGTAGGTGGCTATTGAAGTGTTTCAGTTATTTAAATGGTGTTTATACAAGATTCATCCAACACATGCAAGATCACAATATATTCAAGATATAGCAAACACAAGCATAGATCTGACCTTTATTATAAGAAGCATGAATCAGATACAATAGAAAGATTAGATCTGGAATACTCCTCAAATGGCTCCAATAGATAACATATATGAGCTGCTACAAAATGCTCCCGCCAATACAAAACAAGCCTCCAAAGGCTGGATAAGAAATGAAGGACAATACAACAGATCTGAGCCGTATGAATGCTAACTCCTCAAGCTGAAGGAAGCCATGCTCCAGTAGAAGGCTGAAACCCTCAATAAATCGACCCTGTTGAAAGAAGACTCCAAATGAGCCCAAACTCTGCCAACTGATGGATCAGGGTGATAGGGTCTCCCTCTTGAAGTCTCACGCCGAAATGCTAAGGCCAACCCCTCCAAATAATGAATCCTCTAATGAAGTTGCGCCCTCTTGGATGCCTGGAACCCTAGATAACTTGTCCCTGATGAAGGAGGCCTCCAAATGGTATGAAACTCTCCAAGAACATAGATCGGGCTATGGAAATCCCGTGGGAGAAGTTTCATATCCAGATTCTAGGTAGATCTCCCTAGATCTGAGAAACACTGAATCACAGGACGTCCTCCTAGCCTCCAAGTCGTCCCAAACTGTAGCTGAAGATCCGATGATGATAACTCTTCAAAGAAACTCTCAAAGTGATGGTTGAGCACTTGCAAGTAAAACCCAAGTGTTGGAATGCCCAACGTTTCTCCTGATCAGCTAGATCAAACTCTTCTTTAGATGATGAGGAGAAACGTTGGGCATTCCAACACTTGGGTT
>SNQJ01S0038177.1:11599-65089 GCA_010110895.2 Picea sitchensis | reverse complement strand
TAGTAATCCAACAACTTGAGGCTTGAGTTTCCTCCTCGAACCATGTTCCAGGAAATGAGACTCATACCTAGATCTAAAAACCTTCTAATGGTTTCCATATCTTAAATAGGAGGGAGATGATACTCTCAATACATTATATGTGGTGGTTAAAGGTGTTGTTCTTGGATTTGGATGTCTAGAAGCTTAATTTAGTTACTAATTCTTGATTTCCCCCCTTGACCGTTTCTAACACCCACAAGACATACTTGGTTCTTGAAACCTTTTAATGGTTTCTATATTGTAACTTGAAGGACAAATATCCCATAGAGATATATTTTGTGGTAGTTTGAAGAATCATTGATGGCTCTTGAGCCCTGCAAGCTACCTTTTAGGCATAATGAGCAAGCTTCATCACTTGACCTTGGTCCAAGTATTCATATTGATACGTAATTCTCCAAAAATACTAAAGGTACTAATATGTCCTATAAGAGGTAAATGATACACTTGGGAGGGCATGTGCTTGGGTTCAAGGTGTTTTTCATGTTTGAATATTTCATGTGAGTTCAAGGTGTTGTTTGTGTCCCTAGATGCATAATTTCAAGGTGTTTTTTATGGCCTTGGCCTATGGTTGAGGATTTCAGTTCTACTAGGTGGTTTTGAACTATTGGTATGTTTCCTAGGGTCTTGGAAATGATACGCATGCATTTCTCCTTGCACTGATCATGCCGAGGGGGTCATCGGGGGGTGGAAACTAGGCATCCCTTGTTCGAGGTTCGAGGGCAAGAGCACTCGAATTTGTTTTTTGGGGATCACAAGGGGGTCAAAGTAGTTCAATTCACATAGATGTTTTGTTATGAAGAACATGCATGTGTTCCTTGGAATGAGCATGTGCTCCCATAAATGCATGTTTTCAAGAGCGCATGTGCATTCTAGAGCACATGCACATTGCTTTCATTTCAATTTTTTTCAGGAGGGAATGACAACTCTAACGTACATGTTTGTTGAGTTGGTTTCCTTGGATTTAGGTTCGAGATGAAAAACCTAGTGGTTTGGTCTACAAATACATTAAAACCTCCATTTTTATTAATACCTCTCAGTATCTCTATGTTTTACGTCATTTTTCTATAGGCTACATAAATCCATTGTTGATGAAACTATAGACATAGATAGAGTTGACTATGAAGATTCCAAATATACATTTTGTTTTTTAAATAATATTGTTTATTATTTTTAATCTATTTTTGTCTTGACATATATCAGAATCCTAAAATACATACCTCGTTTATTTATGTTGTAACTTTTTATCAGCTTAACCATTTTTAAAATAAGTTATACAACACACTAGAACTGATATTTACAATCTATTTTTTTTTAATGTTAAGACCCTCATAACCTACACTAATGGAAGGCATTGTAATTTCAAGGATATATTGACTTTCATAATTTTAAAAATATAAATTAATATTATAAATTTTGAAAAAATACCCCACACTAGAAAAATGTGTTCTCTACAATTGGACACAAAATTTTAAGGAAATTCCATCATTAAGGTACTCAACACCTCCACTAATGGAGACATATACATTATATTTTGCTAGAAAAATAACATACCACTGTTAGAAAAACTCAAATTTCACATAGTTATTCACAAATTATCTAAATAAAAATAATATATTATGAAAGCTAATTCCACTTCCTACATTTCATCTCTTTACACCATATTCAAATTCATTGTAAAACTACCTTGGATATTCCCTCCAAGTTAACATATTGTTGTTTTTCTATGTTTTCATTACCACTAATGCATCATGAGAGACCATTCTTAGCTTGGGACCACCCATATATGCATATGTCTATGTGTATATATATACATATGTATGATCTAGATATGTATTATATACATATGTATATAATAATAATAATAATAATAATAATCTATTTTTAAGGTCATGGTCAAGCTAGACACCAAATTGGTGTATGGGACCCCCTTGTTTGTGGTACAAGGGATCCCCTCCACGTAGTGATTTGAATACTAAAGTATACAGAAGCATACATGTTGGAAATTTGGTTGCCACTGATGTCAACCTTGGGAAAGAGGTGAAGTGCCATTGATTGATTGCTTTGAAGAGAAGCATTGTTAACGTGGCATGGTGATGTCAACAAAGGTTTAAAGGAATGATGAAATAACATATCAAGTAATCAAGAATTGATGAACCTTGAATGAATATGTCAAATGTTGAGCAAATGTGTAACAACATTGTGAAGTGTTGAAGTGACATGAAGTGTTTTGTAGCTACTTCTAAAATATCAATACTTATAAAGCCCATACATGAATTCATCCTCCCTCCTCCTTACAATGCTAGCAAGTAATGTTATGAAGAGATACTAAATCATTCCTACTCAAGCCTACTCAAAAAGAGTATATGGTGTTGGTGTTGGCATTGATGCAAAAATGATCATGTGTGTGTTTACAAGTATAATAAAGAAAATGGGTGCACGTAAAAAAATAAAAAGTGAATTTTACTAGNTGAAGTGTTGAAGTGACATGAAGTGTTTTGTAGCTACTTCTAAAATATCAATACTTATAAAGCCCATACATGAATTCATCCTCCCTCCTCCTTACAATGCTAGCAAGTAATGTTATGAAGAGATACTAAATCATTCCTACTCAGGCCTACTCAAAAAGAGTATATGGTGTTGGTGTTGGCATTGATGCAAAAATGATCATGTGTGTGTTTACAAGTATAATAAAGAAAATGGGTGCACGTAAAAAAATAAAAAGTGAACTTTACTAGTATATTTAAAAGTCTGTGTATTTACAAGTATAATAAATAAAAGGAGTGCATGTGAAAATGTAAAAAATGAATTTTACTAGTATATTTAAAAATGCATGTAAATAAGTCAAAGAAATATTTTACAAGATCGTGGTTTCAAGACCGTGGTTTTTGGAAGTAAAAGTGCATGTGAAAAATTCAAAGGAAATATTTTACAAGCTCGTGCATTCATGTTCATGGTTTTGGGAGTAAAAGTGCATGATTAAAATCCAAAGAAATATTTTACAATTGTTTTTACCATTGGTGGTTTCAAGCCCATGGTTGTGGAGGCCCATGGTATTTGCAAAGGTGAAATAAAAAGGAGAGGAGGAAATTTGTTTTTAATTAAATGACAAATTATTGTTATTTTATTAAAATACAATGAAGAGGTGCAATGGTTCATTGTTGAAGTGACACAATGGTTCAATAAATCATAATTAAAAATATTTCTTGTAGATAATACGAATAAATAAAAAGGAGAGGAGGAAATGTGTTCTTAATTAAATGACAAATTATTGTTATTTTATTAAAATAAAATGAAGAGGTGCAATGGTTCATTGTTGAAGAGATACAATGATTCAATTTCATACCTAATGGAATAGTATATAAACAGAAAGGTATAGTGAAAGGAGGAAGACTCAATGAGCTAATTCAGAAGATAAAAAATAGAAGGAGATTCCAAGGAAAAACTATGAACATTCACATGAAATGAGGGTGGAAGGGAGGATTGCAGTCCTCTTCAGGTTGGAGCCTCAAGAATAGGGAGTTGCAGTTTTATCGATCAAAATTTGGTCATTTGTATTTTTCCTCTCTTGGATTCATAAAGTCCTTGATATAAAAAGAATATTTTTTTTGAACTTTTATAAGTTCACTCTGCATCCCTCAGTCTCAACTTTGTCATGCACTTTTCGGATCAGAAATTTGTTTCTGCATGCCTAAGTTATTCAAGATATGGTCTAAAGGTATGAAAGAGAGATTATGAAGAATTTGTATAAGTATCATGTTCTCCTCTCCATTTTCTAATTTTGAAGTACTTTCATCACTTATGTCCCTCACCTTCCATCTCCACACTTAACCATTTTTCTCTTTTCTCCACTCTTCTCCATATGGTCCACTAGTCTCTACACTTAGACATTTTTGGGACTCTTCCTTCATCTCCTCATCGGGTTCGCGAGTTAGCGGACCTTCAAATCCATCCACTTTTCCATCTCATAAGACACTTAACATTTTTTTAAACTTTACGGGTTCGTGGGTTCAAGCCCTCATCCTCCAAGTTTTGTGATCTCCACTTTGCACCCAAAGATCCATGATCTACATTTTGGACCATCAAATTTGTCACGAGTGTTGAGCCCCTAAAATATTTTATCCCTTCTGCATGCAAGTCTAACCGACCACCTTTCCACACTTAACATATTTTTGATCATCCATAACCATGGGTTCGTGGGTTCGTGGGTTGACGAGTTCATAAAAAGATCCATATTCAAATTTTCTCTCGCCCAACCGACCACTCTTTTATACTTAGTTTCTTCGGATCACTCATCCAACCGCAGGTTCGTGGGTTCATGGGTTCAAAAACATTTCATGGTTAATATCATTCACCTCCCTTCCCTCACCCCCGCGAACCCTCCAACCCTCCAACCTACCTCTCCTTCATCCCCTCTTGTCCCATCTCACATACTTAGACAAATTCTCAAAGCTATTCCAAGGCATGAAAACCAACGAATGAGAATATGACATGTGGCGATGATGTGGACCATTTTCGTTATGACATGTGGGCGTGACTCATTGATGACATGGAAAGAGGAGTATGATGACAGGATTCCAAAAAAAATATTATTTTAATTGACAATTTTCTTGAGGGTTGAATCATCCAAGGTCCATAATTTCTTCTCTTCTTGTGTTTCTTGCTAAGGGTATCAAACACTTAGTATTATATATCATGAAGAATATAATATCCCAATGCATGTGGGATAGACTTGTAAACCAAAAATTCAAATTTTATGAAGGTAAGCATGAAATTCATCCAAGGACCCACATTCACCCATCAATTTTGATCGACGATGGTTGAGTTTTGATCTTGCAGAGGCCATAGCTTGAGATACAATTGTCAGAATAACGTAAAATTTATACCGTTAGAAAGGTATTTCAACATAGAATATGGTGGTATAGGTTTCAAGTTTTCAAAGTTGATAAATTTTTCTCATAAATTAAAATATCAGTCAGTTTCATTTTTAATGGGTTTGCATGACAACTCAACTTCACGAGTTCATATCTTGAGATCTGGGTGATGGATTTGCACAAACTTTATATCATTGGAAATATGTGATGATGAAGAGAACATAGAAAATGGTTTACATAGATAAAAAGTTGGTTTTCACTTCCAGAAAATTAAATTACAGTCGTCCTCTTTTAATGGAAAATTAATTAAAAATTTAAAAATAAAAGCTTAATTAAAATTTATATTAAAAAAGGAGAGGGACCCATTTTCAATATACTTATATTAATAATGTGAGTTCATTAATGAGGAATTGGTTAAAGGAAATTTTTCAATACGAATCTTGTACGGGAATTTCTAGAAGGGAGAAACCCTAACTACTCAAGTAGTTAGAAAATCTCTTCTTAAAAAGAGAAGAGAGGCTTCGTCAATGGGTCCAAGAATCAATATTGTGAGAGGGGAAGGGCATAATATCAAAGGAAGAAGGAGGTACAGCCATGGATACACAATCAAGCTTCTGATCAAAAGAAATAAATCTCCATCTTCTCCATTCTTTCTATTCTTCTACACCACTTCTCATAGCTTTATGCTTGAATCTTAGAGTTGGGAACAAGGATGAGTTGTTGAGTGTTTTTCTTATATTATTCTAAGATATTTTCTTCTATGATCATGGAGTATTTGAAGCCACATACATGGCTGTCAAATATTTTGTAATGAATAACATATTTCATGAATAAAACTCCACAAATAATTGCTTCGGGGTTGATCTTAAATGTATCTTGTAACTTTAAGTTTTAAGTATGAGATATTTGAGGTTGACCTATCAAATTATCTTTTGATCTTGATAGCAGTACTCTTTTAAAATTCTTTGAGATGATAAAATTATTCTGTTATTTTTCATGAATAAGACCTGCATGTATTTATATATGATTAATAAGATTGTGTGTGATGCTAATCACAATTTAATTCTGATGTTGAAGCCCTCCTTCAATATTTTATTATTATAAAAAGACTTTTGTTGCATATAAATATCATATTAGGTTAGTGAATAACCATTTTCATTTAAATACAAACAATAAATATTTGGGGTTTGTTGTCTAGCACTCTCCCTACTCCAAGATATTCAAAGATATATATTTTATCCAAAGAGGAGAACCACCTCTCTAAAATCGAAGGGGGGCTAATGTCCTCATGAGGTTTACATTTTGGTCCTGATGGATTCAAGCATCAATGAGATTCCTAAAGTTGGTGCTTGAAAACAGAGGATTGGACTCCTCTACATGTTGAATCCTGATCTACGGGGAGTTGGTGCTTAAAAATAGGGGATTGGTGTCTCCTTGAGTTGGTGCTCAAAAATAAGGGATTGGTATCTCCTTGAGTTGGTGCTCAAAAAAAGGGGATTGGTGTCTCCTAGAATTTATGCTATAAAATAGGGTATTGTTGTCTCCTTGAGTAGGTTCTCAAAAGGAAGAATATTGGTGTCTTCTACAAAATTGTAACTTGTAACTAAAATATAATTTAATATTTATTATATTTAAATTCTGAGTACTTTTCTTTCTTGTTGATCAATTGTTATGGTTAAAAAATTTAAGAATTGGTTAAAATTGTGAAAAAGGAACCAATATTGATTCACCCCCGCCCCTCTCAGTATTGAACATAATTTCAACAATTGGTATTAGAGAAGCTTCATTTACCACAGTCTAACCACTTGAAGGGATATTCTAAGAAATCCAATGGATCAACAAGAAGGAATATCCTCCAACAGAGCACCATTGTTCAAAGGAAATGATTATGCATTTTGGAGTATAAGGATGAAAAGTTATATGATGCCTCTTGGTTGTGATGTTTGGCTATCTGTGGAAAATGGTTACACTGCACCAACTATTGCGCCCTTAGATGCTACTGCAAAAAAAATCTATAATGATAGTTCATGGGTTAATGAAATTATGGGTGGATTAGCAAATCCTATATTTGTAAAAGTGATGCATTGTAAATCAACAAAGGAAATTTGGGACAAACTTAAAATCATCTATGAAGGAGATGTAAAATTTAAGCAAGATAAACTTCAAACATACAGAGGGAAGTTTGAAAGTCCAGAGATGAAAGAAGAAAATATTGAAGAATATCTTCAAAGAGTGGATGAAATTGTCAATTCAATCAGAGCACTCGAAGAATATTTAGATGACAAAATTATTGTTCAAAAGGTAATGAGATCATTACCAATGAGATATGGTGCCAAAGTGTCTACCCTAGAGGATCATGAAAACCTTGACAAGCTTACAATGGATTAACTGCATGGGAGTCTCATAGCCTATGAAATGAGAACAGGGAAAGAAAAGCCATAAAAAAGGGAAGAAACATTTAAAGATTAAAAAAAAGAACCATGAACATGTATCAAATGAAATTCACTCAGACATATCAAATGAAGAAGAGACTATCTTCATAAGGGAACTCAGGAAAGGGTATGGAAAATACAAAGGGAATTTACATTTCAAATGTTTCATCTGTGGAAAAATTGGACACTTTGCTAACAAGTGTCCCTATCCCAAGCAGGAGGATAGTGATGATGAATAAGCTTACAACCAAAAATATCATAAAAGCGATAAATCCCAATACAAAAATAAATTCTATAATAAAAGGAAAAAAAAAATACTCCAAAGAAGACAGCAGTTCATCTAACATGAGTGAAGATGAGGAGACATAACTTCTATTTATGGGAATAGAAAATCAAAATGAAGATGAAGGACACTCTGAAGTTTAATAATTATACCTTGAAGAATAATTTATTAGTGCTCTTGAAGAACTGAGAAAATATAAAAAGAAGAACAAATCATTAAGAGGACAACTACTAGAGTATGAAGAAGTACAAAAATAAAGAGAAAATGAAGTTTCAAAAACCATCAAAAATCATTATTGATATAAAGACTGAACTCCAAGAAGCCAAAAGAATTGAAGGGGTCATAAGAAAACAAATCAATGAAAAGCAACAAGACTGTGAAAAGATAAACGCTAAAATTATACTTCTAAAAGGGGAACTTGATAAAGAAAAGAAGCAATCAAGATTTGAAAACAGTTCAAAAATATTGAATGATATTCTTAATAGTCAAAGATCATCAAGCGATAAAACAGGACTGGGTTATGATCAAAATAAATCCAATAAAGGATCAAACTCTACATCATAGGAAACTAATCAAGTTCTTAATAGTTATGCAACTTCCCTTCAAAGCTCCTTCAAAAAGAAATAAGACAAGATAAAGATTGATTCTAGTCAACAGAAATTTGTTCTCCCTTCAAAACAAAATGAATATAGAAATACAACTACAAGAAGACATATCCCTAAAAGGTATCAATATCTCTTTCTTGGATATTAGTTATCTTGCAATAATTTTGGGCATAAATCATTACATTGTAGAGCTTATGGAAAGTACAATCATAAAAATGTTCAAATATATGATTATAAGAACAACAAGAATAATCAAGAGAATAGAAACTATAATTCATTCTCTTCATTACAAAATTACAATGTTGAATGCCACAAATGTAATAATTATGGTCACAAATCTAGTGAGTGTAGGCTACCAAAGCATCCCATAAAAAATTCCAATATCTAAGAAGAAAAACATATGAAAATATGGAAAAGAAAATGCGAAGTACAAAGCAAGAAAGAGAATGAATATATTGCAACTGAAATTGAAGAAGTTGATAATAGAAGAATGATAAGTGAAGTTCCTAATAAGGAATGCGAAAATCAAAGTTTTTCATATAAAGTGGATCAGGCTCAAGAAATAAGAGTTCCTAAATAATAATATGATACATTTGTAGATCTTGACGATGTCGTGCAAATCAATAATCCATTAGCCATTGAAGGAAAAATGAAAAAGGAAAATTTTAAAGAAGAAGATGAAGAAGCTTTTGTTGCACAAAACAGCGGTGATGATGAACTCCCAAATACAGATCAACTAGATCTTGGAAGGTTTTCAATTTTATTTTGATTATCTACTAAACTTCCTCTCAACAGAAAATATGAACAAAGGAAGGAATGGATTGAAGGACTGACTACAATCTCAATATCATAAACTGAATATGAAGAAAAACTTGATGACAAATTTGACCATTCCCTTAAAAGTTGTTGGGCATTACAAATGGATGTCAATGGAAGATGCCTTAGAACTTGTTTTGATATGAATAATCAAGGAAGGCCTATGAGAACTATTCAAAATCAACAATGAAGATGTTGATATGACAACCCCTTGAAATATATCCATAAAGATGAATGAACAACCTAAACTGTGATGAAATCTTCAACAATTGGAACAGTCTTAAAAATACTACCAACCTTGTTAAGTCACATAAAGAAACCATCATTCTCTTTGATTATGGAATTCCCAAAAGAATAATAAACTTATGAAGAGGACTATTACAACCAACAAAAAGAGGTTATTGAGCAAAAGATGATGGTTTAAGGAACTACAAGACAAAAACATTAATATCAGATTTACTTCTATTTGAGAAAAATCTAAATGTGATGAATATGGTTGTGATAATATGTGTTAGGATATTTAGACACTTAGGAGTTAGTTAATATCTACTTGGTATAATGTGTCGTTAGGTAAAAGTGTGTTTCTTAGTGTGTTTCTTTAGTATGCATTAGTATGCATTTGTAGTTAGGAAATCCAATGGTCATGATATGTTCATGACATAGAGTGATTTGACGGTTCATACTCTCCTCAATCTTAATGGCCATTGATCCATGGATTAACACCCGATTGGTCCATGATCTCTATTTAAAGAGCATGGAGGGTCATTTTCCGGATGATCAATTGTGAGAAACTCTCTTGTAAATCTCTCTGTAATCTTTTTCTTTTCATTAATAAATTGCTCCAAGTGGCCGCATTGGATGGGGTCATGGATGTTTCCCCGTAGGGGTTTTACCACATGAAAACATCAATGTGTTGATATTTGATCTGGATATGTGAGTGTTTACTGAAGGTGTTCGTCCTCTGTTGGTATACCTGTGTTGTCGAACAATATGGGCACTAAAATATATCATTGGTTGAAACAACAAAAATGAAGAGGATTTTGGGTTACAAATAAATGAATAAGTTGACTAACATCATGAAGAATTTGGGAGTAGTCTGGAAGGAAATGAAGATAGTTATTTAGAAACATTTGTATAATCTTGACACACTCTTGAAGGAAGCTAAATGGAAACATAACTAAAATATATCCAGTGCATCATTGAAGCATCATGGTTAGAAGAGGATTATAGCCTAAGTATCATGGAAGAATAAAACATATATTGAGTATTTGAGACAGCGGTACAACAACAGATGAAAGGAACAATTTCGTTTCTAAAGGGAAAAAGTTGAAGTTGGTTTCTGCAGAATCAAAGGACTATGGTAAAACATTGATTTGACATATGTTGACAAAGGTCCAATTTTCTCTTGAAAGGTCTTGATTTTCTAAGATTAGTATTCTAATAGGGAGAATTGTTGACAGGGGGAGTTGCAGTATATTAGAAGGAATTTCATTTTCCATTGTTGCCAAAGGGGGGGATATTGTTGGAAATATTTATATTTTTTATTCACTAGTGCAGTGGTAGTTAACTGGAGCTAGTTCTATTTTAGACCATCACTATTATGCATGCATTCCTAAGAAAATCTCACTACTTTTTCACTTTTCTTAATTATGGAATTTTATTTCCTATATGAGTGTATATCACTCATTCATTGTATTCATATTGATTATCTCAATGGAGTAGTGCGAAAATATTTTCTCATTCTTCCATATTGAATCTCTCGTCCTTTTCTTGACAAGATTTGTTTGTATTTTCTTTAGCTAGGTCTCTTCTGCAAGTTTCCATGAAACATTGATGTGGTATCATAGATGAGATACTTGGAGAAAACTATAAAAGAAAGAGAAGAGGGAAATTGGAGTTTTGAAGAGTGTAATCCACGTATCTAACAGTGTCACACCCTCTCCCTGTCAAAAGGTGTGAGAGTAGAAAGTGTCGCACCCTCTCCCTGTCAAAAGGTGATGTTGTAACCTAGGTCTACACCCCTGCCCCTCCTCTCTCATTTCCCTATGCCTTCATCAAATGCTTCCTCTTCTGGTTCGTGAAGTCGATTTCCCATTATTAATTGACTTGGTTTTTATCGTTTCTCTCTAGATCGAGTCTTCACACATTTTGTTTATATTCTTCTTGAAGGATAATTACATGTAGGGATTTGATTCAGAATGCTTGTCGTCATGTTTTCCATTGATTGAGCTCATAGCAGGTCGACCAAGCCTTTTTGTACGCACAGGGAACACCTGTGGACAAAACGAAGCATGTCAAAACAGTCAATTTCAAGCTCAGTTTGTGGGAATAGGCAGGTTAAAATTGCAACGATGGAGATCCAACAAGCCACTCAGATCGATGACTTTTGTGAATTCATGATTTCTAATTCTTGAGGAGTTTAAGAAGAAAAGTGTGAAGAAGCTTCACTTCGTAAATTCGGAGTTTAGGCATCCAATCTCATCGATCAAACCAACAGCGTCGAAGTGTCAAACCACTGGATTCTCAAAGTAACATCAAGATGCCACATCACTTTGGGACCATACTACTTTGGGCGATATCCATGCTTTACATCTAGAAACCCTTGAAGCCCGAAGTGTTGAAGCACAGGGAACTCATCCAAAAGACATGTGGCGCTGACAAGAGGGAGGCATCTGGCGCTGACACGAGGCATCCATATGGCACTGATAGGTGGTTCTCATCTATTGAGACACATGGCACTCATTTTTTGGTACCTTTTTTATGTTATCCACACATTTCTAGCTGACACAAGTCACTCTTATTTTATTGACACATCACTTTGGGCCCGTACTACTTCGAGATATTTCCATGATTCACATCCTAAAACTCCCAAAGCCCAAAGTTCCAAAGCACATGGAATCCATCTATCACTGGCACATGACATCCATCTAGAATTGATTTCAAGCACCTTCGGGCACGTCGTTTGCTCAATTTCATCTGACACATGTCACTCTCCTTCTGAGACATGTCACTTCGGGAACGTACAACTTCAGGAGATTTTTGTGCTTCACAATCCAACCCTCCTGAACGTCGAAGTGCCGAAACACACAACACTCATCCATCAGGACTTGTGGCACTCATCCGTGGAGACATGTGGCTTCCATCTGGCCCTAACAAATGGCACTCATTTCTGGTCATTTGGGTCCCATCATCTGCTCATTTTCAAGTGACACGTGTCACTCACCTTATGTGACACATCAAAAATCGTGACATCATATGACATCAGGCCACCACATCACTTCACAAGTTCATTCTTTGGGAGATTCCAATCCAGAAAAAGCACAGAGCTTCGAAGCCCGAAGTGTCTTCATTCTTTGGGAGATTCCAATCTAGAGCAAGCACAGAGTCAAGTCCGGCGTCGAACTGCTGAAGTCCCTAAGTAATTAAGGTTAAAGATAATCTTGAGTTAATAAGTGACAGTGTTGGTTAATGACTTATGGGGTTCTATCCTCCGAAGGATACACATCCTCTACGCTCTGAAACCTCCAAACACTGAAATTCTGAATGTCAAATTTTTGAAGTGGCTCACCCACATTTATTGCATATTTGAAATGTTTAAAAGATCCAAACTAGGAACGGGAAAACTACGTGTCCACACTCAAGAAAAGCGCAACATGACTTGCTTTCTTCCTAAAAAATATAAGTGGGGAAAACATGACCACACTTCCAGTTGTCTCCAGTGGCCTCCAAAAGTGTGTGTGCATGCCATGATCGATACAAAACTCAGTTCTGTCACTCTTGGTCATTTCTGTCAGATCTCAGTTCGCTCCAACGCATGCATCAATATTATATCATTGCCAATAACAGTTTTTCAGTTATTTAATTGCTAGAATCTTTTAGTTTAAGGCATAATAAGTGGTATTATATGTGTGATAAGAACCACTCCTTTTTGTTAAATCAAGTTCGAAGTATTCATTAACATACTCCAGCAGTGTGTTTTAGTTAAGTTAATAAGTTGTTTTACAACCGAAGTTTAGATCTAAGCCTTAGTTCCACACTAGTTGAGGGTATCCACATTTGTGATAAATAGGCATCTTTTGTATGTTAGAAGGGGGAGTTTTTTATGAAAAGAGTTCAATACAACAAATGGTTGGATCCATTTTGCACATGGAATAAATATCTCTACCTGGTGAAGATATTATTGATGATAGTGTGTTTGTGTCCAAATTCTTATGTGTTTCTTATCTTGAATACAATTTTGATTTGTGCGAAGTACATTTCTTTTCCTTCAACTACTGTATAACTTGTCTTTATTAATATGCAACCTATGATAACAACTATTCTTTGATGAAGATTTGTTTTTATTGCAACCCGTGGGATTAATTGTGTTTTTGATACATGTTTAATGTCTTGAAATGATATTTTAAGTATTAAACTTCTTACAGCCGGTTATTCATTGAGTGGTTTGTTGTTTCCCTTTGTTTTTACATCTATCATTTCACTTGTTTGTCATTAGTGTTCCACCATCCAAGGAGGACCCTTATCCTTATCATTTTTCCAATCCAACTGTGTTCTTGTCTTGTTAAAACCAACCCTCTAACTGACCAACAAAATTAAAACAATCAAACATTCTAAACTTGAAGTGGCCTAGCTTTTCCCTTTAGCAGTCAGGTGCAGACTTTAGGAACAATATCTTCTGGCACCGTTGTTGGGGAACAGAGTAACGAAATATCTTTCCCTGGAAGAACGAAAGTTGATTTACTTTGGGAAAATTGTTGTGAATAATTTGAATCTTATATTGAACATTCCATTATTAGTTCTTCTAGAAGTATAGATGAAGGGGACGATAATGTTGAGGAAGAGAAAGAAGATTCATTATCAATTGTATCTTCTTCCAATTCTGTTATACAGCATGAGGAATTTCAACATTCTTTTAAAACTGAAAATAATGATGAGAAGGCAATAAATGTTGATGTTAAATCCTTATTTAGTTTGGATTTCCAGTAGAATGTTTTTTAGCTTTGTGTTAGTGATGCAGCGAACGATAGTCATGACTGTGATCAATTTTTTGCTCAAATGTTTCATGAAAATTTAGCACATGTTTGTGATATATTTGAAGTTGAACAAACTCCATTTACTAGTTATGAATAGGATATACCAAATCAACATTTCAAATCTTCTTTTATAGTAGATATGGATCTTCATTCCCCAAAAATCGTTGAGCAACAAGAAATCTATAAGTTTGAAAATGACCTTCTAGAACAAGAAAGAGAAAAAATGAACCATGTAGAAGACATACTCTCTCATTTAAAAAAACCATATGAGTAGTATCAAGAGTGTTTTGTTGCCCTTAATGGTTGTGAATCACATGACTTTCATAAGTTGTTTCAATGAGGACAGGAGCAGCCCAGTCATGTTCATACAATAGATTTCAAACATCAAAGACTCAGTCTTCTAGATCAATCAAAGTATCCTCATGTTCTTGATGATCCCATGTCTGATTGGATGTATTCGGTCTCAATAGGGGTCTCTACTCTTGTAGTTGTTGGTATTATGCACATAGTGTGTGGTAGTTAGTATGAACTACCATTAGATTTTTTGTTGTCTACATTGTTGTATTTTCATGTTTTCAGTAGCGTACATGAATACATGCCAAGAACCCCGTTGCTTGATTGGTTATTTTGGAAATTTGTTTATACTTGAGTATTCAATTTTAGTTGGTTAGATTAGGTAGCAGGAGAATAAGCCCATAATCCGAGCATTTAAATTTTTGTTTGCAGATTGTTTTTCAGTGTGTTGATTTTCAGTAGATTGTTTGAATAAGAGACTCAATATCCCAACAAAGGAACTGGGGTTTAGCTACAGTTTCAAGTTTAAATAAAGACTCCATATCCCAACAAAGGAACTAGGGTTAGCTTCAGTGTTAATTTTCAAAGATGCATGGCCGAGAAACAATGGAAGAGATACATGGATGGCAGACATAATAGAGGTAAGAAAAGGGAGCTAGGAGCAAGTTATTAAATTCAAAGGCACTAATCTAATGTTCTTAGCACCTCACAGGGAAGTGCTATCCCTAGTTGGAGCCAGTGTTGTAACCTAGGTCTGCAACCCTGCCCCTCCTCTCTCATTTCCCTATGCCTTCATCAAATTTTTCCTCTTCTAGTTGGTGAAGTTGGTTTCCCATTACTAAGTGACTTGGTTTTTATTGTTTCTTTCTTGATTGAGTCTTCACGCATTTTGTTTCTATTTTTATTGAAGGACAATTACATGTCGTGATTTGGTTTAGAATGCTTGTCATCATGTTAGCCATTGATTGAGCTCACAACAGGTCGACCAAGCCTTTTTGTACACATAGGGAACGCCCATGGACAAAACGCAGCATGTCAAAACAATCAATTTTGATCTCAGTTTGTGGCAACAGAAAAGTTAAAATTGCAACGATGGAGATCCAACAGGCCACTCAGATTGACAAATTTCATGCATTCATTGTTTCTAATTCACAAGGAATTTAAGCAGCAAAGCGTGAAGAAGCTTCACTTCAGAAATTTGGAGTTCGAGCATCCAAGCTCGTTGATCAAACCAACATCGCCAAAATGCCGAACCGTCAAAGTCTCGAAGTAATGTCAGGCTACCACGTCACTTTGGGACCGTACTAGTTTGGGCAATATCCATTCCTTATATTTAGAAAACCCTGAAGCTCGAAGTGTCAAAGCACAGGGCACTAATCCGTCAAGACATGTGGCAACCATCTAGCATTGAAATGAGGTAGCCATCTGGCACTGACATGAGGCATCCATATAACACTGACAGGTGGTGCCCATCTATTAAGACACATGGAACTCATTTTTTGGTACCTTGTTTATGTCATCCACACATTTCCAGCTGACACAGGTCACTCTTTTGTTATTGACACGTTAGTGCAGGCCCGTACTACTTCGAGAGATTCCCATGCTTCACATTCCAAAATTCTCGAAGCCTGAAGTGTCGAAGCACATGAAATCCATATGGCGCTGACATGTGGCATCCATCTGGAATTCATTTCAAGAACCTTGGGGCACGTCATCTGCTCAATTTCATATGACATGTGTCACTCTCCTTCTGAGATACGTCACTTCGGGACTGTACCACTTCGGGATATTTTCATGCTTCAAAATCCAAAACTCTTGAACGTCAAAGTTCTGAAACACGTGGCACTCATTCGTCAGGACTTGTGGTGCTCATCTGTGGAGACATGTGGCTTCCGTCTATCTCTGACACAAGCCACTGATTTATGGTCATTTGGGTCCCATCATCCACTCATTTTTGAGTGGCACATATCACTCGCCTTATGTGACACATCATCATTCATGACATCATATGACATCAGGAAACCACGTCAGTTCACAAGTTTGTTCTTCAGGAGATTCCAATCCAGAACAAGCACAAAGCCTAGAAGCCTGAAGTGTCGAACTGCCGAAGTCCCAAAGTAATTAAGGTTAAAGTTAATCTCGGGTTAATAAGTGATTAGTGTTGGTTAATGAATTCGGGGGTTCTTTCCTCAGGAGGATATGCATCCTCTACGCTATGAAACCTACGAATGTCGAATTTATGAAGTGGCTCACCAACATTTATTGCATATTTGAAAGGTTTAAAAAAGGGGCGCCAAACCAGGAACGGGAAAATTATGCGTCCAAACTCCAGAAAAGCGCAACATGACTTTCTTCCGTCCTCAAAATGATAAGTGGGGGAAAGACACGACCACACTTCCAGTTGTCTCTAGTGGAATCCAACAGCACGTGTGCATGTTATGATCGATATAGAACTCAGTTCTATCACTCTTGGTCATTTCTGTCAAATATCAGTTCACTCAAATGCATGCATCAATATTATATCATTTCCAGTAGCAGTTTTCAGTTATTTAATTGCTAGACTCTTTTAGTTTAAGGAATCATAATTGGTCTTCTATGTGTGATAAGAACCACTCCTTTTTGTTAAGTCAAGTTTGGAGTATTCATTAACATACTCCAGTAGTGTGTTTTAGTTAAGTTAATAATTTGTTTTATAGTGTAGAGATAAGCCTCAGTTCCACACTGGTCAAGGGCATCCACATCTGTGATAAATAGGCATCTTTTGTATGTTAGAAGGGGGAGTTTTTTGAGAAAAGAGATCAATACAACAACTGGTTGGACCCATTTTTTGCATGGACTAAATCTCTCTACTTGGTGAAGATACTATTGATGATAGTGTTTTTGTATCCAAATTCGTATGTGTTTCTTATCTTGAATATAATTTTGATTTGTGTGAAGTACATTTCTTTTCCTTCAGCTATTGTATAACTTGTCTTTATTAATATGAAACCTGTGATAACAACTATGCTTTGATGAAGTTTTTTTTTTATTGTAACCTCTAAGAGTAATTGTGTTTTTGATACATGTTTAATGTCTTGAAATGATATTTTAAGTATTAAACTTCTTGTAGCAGATTATTCATTGAGTGGTTTGTTGTTTCCCTTTGTTTTTTACCTCTATTATTTCACTTGCCTATCATTAGTGTGCCACCAGCCAAGGAGTACCCTTATCCTTATCATTTTTACGATCCAACCATGCTCTTGTCTTGGTAAAACCAACCCTCTAACTAACCAACAAAATTAAAACAACCAACCATTATAAACTTGACGTGGCCTATTTTTTCCCATTAGCAGTCAGGTGCATACTTTAGGACCAACATGTGCTACAGTCACAGGAACACTTTCAAAATAATTTTTTTCTAGTCTATATCGCACTTTCTGAACTACCATAGTGTGACACTAAGGCCATTGTCGCACTGTATCCTTGAGTAGGGTGCGACACCCTTGAAAATTTAACTTTTTGTGGTGATTTCTTAGGATTTTTTACTTGTAAATTGAGAATTAATTTTATGGGTTTTCATAGTCAATAAGAGGGATAGATATGACACCAATTCTTCAGTCAAATTTGGTGATAATTCTCACATCGTACAATTATTTTGAATGGAAGATGAAGGACAAATTCCAAGTCAAAAGGAAATGATTGTATAATATAACGATGGAAACATAAACATAACCTACATCATGGATTTAGAAGACCAGATGGGAAAACCATAAGGATGAGGCCGCATGACTTCTTCTTGAATTAATTTCAACTGATTTATAGTTTCACGTTGTCGCATGAAAGACTCCAAATGTGATCTAGCCCACCTTGGAAGGTCTCTTTGGAAAGAAGGATGATATGAGAGGTCATATTCTTGAGGTAGAGTTGAATACCTTGGATCCTAAATTTTTTTATAATATATACAGTATTTCTTTACCAAGTTTAAATATTTGATATTGAGCTTAGAATCTTGTGGTATTGATAAATATAAACAACACAAACAACTTATTCTAACAATCTAGGCTATGCTAGGACCAGGATCTGTTGTCTATGTCTCCACTTTCCATTCTAGCATATATCTCTTGGGATCAAAGTGGAAGATGCCTACCATGGAACAACTCATTGATTCTATGGTGAACCAAGTCGATTCACTAGGTAAATACCCAATGTAGGTAAGACAACAGGTTATAATCCATAAAGTATAATATATTAAATAATGTATATGAATATAAGATGATGAGATACAATCAGAATGAGGGCTTTATATACCCATGCAGGGGTGCCCTTCTATGAAGAGACATGACCTTTCATTGGGAAGGTGTATCTTCATTAATTATTCATTAAATATTATAATGTATTTATATTTATTATTATATATTATGTTCATAACATTGCCTTCCCCTTAAAAATGATTTGTCCTCAAATCATACTTATGGAAGACTTATCTCTTGATTTGACTTGTAATAGCGTCTCTTTATTCTTTATTCCTGAATTAGTGATCATTGAGGACTTGAAATGATAGGATCTTCTAAGTGTTGCATAGAACTGTCTAATTGTAAGGGAATCTTCCCACCTTAAATCGATCTTCTACACAATGGGGCTTTTATGGAGTTCTTGTAGACAATTTGATGTATTTTGACTCCCATGATAACTTCTACCTTGAACATCATTTGTAATGGAGGTAATAATTTTTGACACATTTTTCATTTGTTTCTGTGGATACATTGATTGGTTGAAGTATCGATTTTTGTGATTAGGATGTCTGTAAGGAATCCTTGCCACCTGATATTTACTTAGTGTACATGTAGTTTCTTCTTGATTAACACTTGGAATTGAGTCTTCTTCATAGCCCTGGCTTGTTTCTACTTTGACATGTGAATACCTCCTTATATCAATTGAATCCTTTTGAGTTGTAAGGTTGACTAGGTCTGTATTAATTGATTTTCTGCCTTAGAGAATTATCTAAGCACAAATACATCTATAAATAGACATATGGTGCACCTTCTAGACTCATTTTGAATTTTAGAATCACTTGATAATTGCACAATTGAAAGCTAAATTATGCCTAGGGTAGATACTTTTGCAAATACAAACTTTGTTGTAAATATAAGTCTCACAGGATTTAAAGATTATGTTTTCATTTTAGAATCAGTTCATAATTATCATTTCAAAAACAAAAGTCTAATTCCTCAAACATTTGTCTAAGCAAAACACTTGTGTAACTAGAAATCTAGAAATCTCTCCAAACATTCGTTGCCTTTTAGAATCAAAGGCTAAGAACCACAAACCAAAAGGACCTACTAGACATTAGATTCAAAGAACCATTTTTTTTTATGCATATTGCATTGAGAAAAGGGAAAGAACACCATATTTTTAAGGCATAAAAGAATCACTAAGAACATAGGTATAAAACTATTGTGAACATAAGTGCTTATGTTCCATCCTCAATTAACAAGTGCAATATTGAAAGAAATATTTTCACTTAGCCACAAAATGACACAAGAACAAACACATCTATAATTAGAAGAGCAGTGAGTGTTCTATATTCTTATTTTGCATTTGAGAATGTGTCTAGATCTAGCCTATTCAAAGAAACAATTTAATTTGACTATAGAGTTCCACAACTTCTAACACTATTGCAAACATAGCTCTACACAAATTTTTATATTCTATTTTCATTTTAGAATTAATCAGGGATTTCTATATTCTATTTGCATTTTAGAATTAATAAAAGAGTGTCCTTTCAAGAAAACATTTTTTACTTGGCCAAAGAATATGTCAGTACAAACAATTTTGTAAATAGAAATGTGATAGGCCCTCCGGATTCTAATTGTGTTTCAAAATAAGAGGCCAAATGATGGCAACTGAAATGACCTAGAAAACATTCAATATAGAAAATGGTTCAGCATTGATGCACATAGAAGTAATGAAATCAAACAAGATATAAGTTGCAAAAAAAAATTGACCTAGCCACACAATGATACAAGCACAAATGCATCTATAATTACAACCGCGATGAGCATTCTAGATTTTTTTTGCATTTGAGAATCTCTCCAAAAGTTACCTATTGAAAGAAAAAGTTTGGGCTGACTAGAGAATCATGCAACTTCAAGCACTATTGCAAATATAAGGCTAGAAGGATTTATATATTTTATGTGTTCCATAATTCTAGTCAAACAATGACCTTTCAAAGGAAATTTTTTTCTTAGACAAAGATTAATGCAAGGAAAAACACTTTTGTAAATATAAATTTGTTAGGCCCTTGATCCATAAATGAGGGACTTGTAGCACACGAGTCTCATCAACATGGATCTTCTGCAAAAATAACATTTTTTCTCTTTGTCAATGTTGAGACTATGCTTCTTTTATTATTGTCCAAGAATGAATTCTCCTATCTCAAGGATAGTTTACCTGCTTGGCTCAGGGGTGATTTTAAGGATGGAAATTTATTTCAAATTGTAGAAACCTTGGTGAATCTTACTAATCCTTCATATTCCAACTATAAATGTTTGGCAACTTTTTTGTAAAAATATTCAAATTTCTAAGGATTTTGTATTGTTTGTATAAAATTTTGGTGATTTTTAAGTTAAAATAATTTTATCCTATAGAATTTGGGCAAATCATTTTTAGAATAGCGAATCTTTTTTGGGGAAAAACCATGGAAAATTAGTCCATGAGCGAAATTTAGCCCCTAAAATCATCCCTGGCTTGGCTTATCTATTGTTGTGCCAAGGTCAATTCCCATCAAAAAATTGAAGTGAATTGTTCTTTAATTTCCAATGATAGATCAACCTCTGAAAGTCTAAATGGTTAATCCTAGCAGAGTATCAACACGCATATAATTCAAAAACTAGAACTCTAAGACTATTTGTCAAGCAATGATCAAGCAATCAGTATTTTCTAATGTGTTACTAAAAATAAATAATGCACTTAGGGTTTAAATGTGAAATCATAGCATTCGGTAATTTTAAATGTGTTCTGTCGAAATAACGTACTCTATGATTTTCAAAGGTGTAATTATAATTCTTTATCCAACTATAAATCCATCCATTCATATATTAATCAATTAAAGAACACATGTATCCCTGTGTTTGGGCACTAATTGGAAATCTTATGGTAATTATTGTTTATATGCACTCTAAAAACAATACATAGGCATGACCAATGTATTTTCGTAGGTGACATTGTGACAATGCCTCTTACATGTAAGATACATTTTCACAGGGAATGGACTAAACGAGAATGCGAGAATCGATGAATGATAACCCTCAACCAAACACTCAACAAATTATTGATAATGTTGGTGTGAATAATTACAATTCTATGACAACATAAGAGCAATCAATATTTGATTAGGAAATTTGGGGTCACTGTGGTTCAACATCACAGTGAATCAAGGCATTAGAATGTTGAAGGGATAGTGGGATAGTGTTGTGTGATGGAAAATGATTATCCATTGATGCCAACGAGGGATTTTAATATCAATTAGGTTTTGGGTACAAACCGGACATTCATTTAAATGAGAATCGAGTATATAGGTAACACCAGCATTCCCATAAAATAATAATAGTGCACCATATTGATTGCATTCAATGAATCTATTAGCATAACTTAAACTAATCAAGCACAGATAAATTGATCACATCCATAAAACAATTTACCCTAGATACCCAAATGGGAAAACCAACATTCAATGGGGATTTTACAGGCTTGGTAAATAGTTATAAAGGGGTGATATATACATATATTTCATGTATTATTACTCACTAATATTATTGTAGATTTATTTATCTTGAGAACAACCTTAAATATTCAAGCAAGTTTCTTCTTCCAAGTCCTTCATGCTTCTACAATTTCCCTTATTCTTCATTTCCTCTCTATATCCCTTGGTTTTTTTTGCAACAAGAAACAATATCTATTAAAAATATGTCTTGGAATTCCAGGCATCAAGAGGATTCATTTCCTTTTCTTTAGGCCTTTTGTCCTTTGAACTTCAAGTTAAATGCTACCTTAAACTTTGCCAATAAATTCATTTTACAAATTTTAAAACAAAGAATCAATTTGGATCACACCTCCCCATTCACAAGTTTTTGGTCCCTAAAATATCCAACCCGAATGCATGTTATTCTAGCACATTCTCTATTCCCAACAACCTTGCAAAACTTCAAACTAGGCTTGAAGAAATGTCTTTCAGTATATTTAGTTGAGCATTTTTCACTCCTTGGCCTACAACTGTGGCAATATCTTCTCTCCATTTCCCTTGACTCTCTAAACTTGTCTCTTAAATGTACAATTCATAGGATGTAGTTTTGGATAAATCTTCCAACACTTGGCTTCCCTATGTCTAGTCAACTTGAAATGCTATCAAAGATTATTGTGATTGCATGGGATACCTGGAATTATCTTATTTTTCATGATCTTCTAAACTCATTTTTATTTTTGGGAAGTTTTCTTCCCATTCTTCCCACTGAAGAAACATACATCTAAGTTTCATCGTTCATCAACCTTATGCCCTTTCTTATTACAACAAAAACAAACAAGAGATGTTTGGAAATACATATTTCATTTGTTCTTGTTCTTTTTGGCTTATTTTCATGGTCCCCCAAGTGTGGGTGTAGATTTGGGTGGCAAGAAAATCCATTTGATGCCCTCATTCAACTTCTATAAGCATATTGGAATGGTTTGTTGTACACTCCATTTTCAATTATCTTTTATTCAATTAAAATGTTCTCTTCTTTGGTTCCTCTTTCTTTAACAAAGGTTATATTGGTGATTCTAGATTGAGTTGAGATACTCTCTCTCTCTCTCTCTCTCTCTCTCTCTCTCTCTCTTTCTTGTCCATTAAAACTTATGCCTCCATGCTTTATTGTATGTTCAACTACAATGGGGTTTACAACCCATCGACTTATCTTTCCTAGACCTTGGCCATTGTATCCCATTTGCATCATGAGCTTAGAACCAATGCCTCTAGTATGTTTTTCAAGAACACCAAAGGTTTCTTATGAAAGGTCCTTCGAGGATGAATTGACCATGCTTGTCTTGATCATGGTATTGGATTCTGCAATAGCAATGGAAGATTTTGTTTTCTTCCTTGGTCTCTTGGACAGCTTCCTATAAAATTCCCCCTCTTTTGTTTCCAACTCTTGGTGCAATTGAGCCATCATCTAAGTGAACCTCTCTTATTTCCAATCATCTAGTTGAAAAGAGATGAACTCTACTCCTTCCCCAACTTTCCATAATAGTGGTGAGAGATACCTAGTGTTCAACAATTTGATCCTTTAACAAAGGAAACATTTTAGCAAGGTCATTTTCCATATTTGTGATCCTCTCTTTCAAGTGTTGATCCTCTTCTTGGATCTACACATTGGTGGTTCTTGAGTCTTCTATAATCTCTTTTACTTCCATTAATTTTCCCATGACAGATAATTTTTCTCCTCAAAGTGAAACAACTTCTTAAAAGTCACAGATTCAACTACTATAATACCAATATGATCCATCAACTAGGTACTTTATCCCGTAAGTTTAATCAACATGGATCTTCTACATAAATTGATATTTTATTCTTGTTTTAAATACTAAGATTATGCTTATTTGATCATTGTTCAAGCATGAATTCTCTAGGTTCAAGGCCGATTCAGGTGGATATTGGTGGCCACTCACCTGATCCAATTGGCTCCTTTTGTCAGTTTTTAGTTCAGTACGTTCTTTTGTACTTCCTTGTAATGGTGGGTTCCACACTTCTGGGGTTGTCTAAAGCCCTACACATCTTCCAGGTGGATATTGGTGGCCACCCACCTAATCCAACTAGCTTATTTTGCATGTTTTCATGTCAGCACATCTTGATGTACTTCCAAGGCCGTTTTGGGCCCCTAAACAGTGTTATTTTGGCTCTCCATAGTCAAAATCTATACAGATTCAAAGTTTTATGGAATAATGTGTATTTCTCGAAAACACCTTTCCAACGAGCTATCACGCACCTAAAACGGAGATCGTATGCAAAAGTTATGATCTCGGGAAGTTAATGTACTAACTTACCCAAACATGGCGCACATGACATTTGGCGTTTCATCTCCTAGTGTTAGGTTTTTGGATGCCCTGGGTTTTGGCATTCATGTTTAACATACAAATTCCTTCAGAGCCTCATTGTAATCATCTTCTGGCGAATGAACGTAGCTGTCACATCTCTTCTTAGAGATAAAGCTGCCACCATTCTAGAAAGTCTTGCACTATGTATTTTTACAGTATCTTTACAATTCTTTCATTAATAGAAATCAAGTATTGTTGTATTTCTTTGTTTCTAGAATTTTTCTGTTAAGCCCTAATATTGTCTCATTATCCCTTAATTGGGGCATATTATATTAGTAATGTTATTTTATTTATGTCGGCTTTAGGCCATTAGTTGTAATTATACCTCCTAGTCTCCTATATATACCAGGGAGACATTTTCATTTTGAATCATCTTGTACTTGAACATTTAAGTGGGGTAAAAGGAGGTTGCCCCCTCGAGGAGGCTTATTATCTGAAATTATCTCTTTTTCAAGGAGTTGAGTACTTTTCCTGAGGTTTTTCTATGCTATATTGATGTTTGGTTCTTAACATTTTCATGAGTGTTTCATTGTAACATCTCTTCTTTCATTTTGTTCCAAACATAATCTGAATCAAAGGCTTGGTTACCTGTTTGGATTATCTTGATCCAAGAGGAAATTGGTGGCCACCCACCAATTCCACTAGCTCAAAACAGGGGTTTCCACCTTGGCAGTTTCTCTACAGCTTTTCGAGTCCTAAACTTCTAGGTCCATTTTGAGGCCTTAAACAACGTTTTTTGGGCCCTCCACAGTCACGCTATAGGCTTTGTCCAAAGTGTGACAACATAATGTGTAGTCCTCGGATAGACCTCTCAAACGAGCTTTCATGTACCCCAAAAGGAGATTGTATGCAAACGTTACGCCCTTGGGAAGTTGACATACCAAATACCCGCATTGAGGCCCGCAAACCTTTTGGCGTTTCATCTTCTAGGGTTAGGGTTTTGGATTTTATTTATGTTAAAAATGCCTTTAGAGCCTCATTGTAAACATAATATTCTTTTGAATGAGAGTATTCATCACATATCTTCTCAGATATAAGCTGCCACCATTCTAGTGAGTCATTCACTCTGTAATTTTACAGTTTATGTACATTCTCTCATTAATAAAACTGTGCATTATTGTATCTCTGTGTTTATTTCAATATCTATGTATATTTCATTGTTATATATCTTACTCCATTTCATTCTCAAAATAATATGGATCAATGGTATTAGAGCAGGTTACTCCTTCTTGCTTCTTAGGGCATGTCCCCAACGAGGTCAAGGTATAAAGAGGTGTGTCTCGAGCTAGTTTCTCTTGAGGAAATCCACTCTCTCTATCCCAAGGGGCCTCCCATGGTAGAAGATAAGAGGAACAAGAGAGCATAAGATCCCATCAAGTTGTTGCTCATGGAATCTCTCATGCAATAGAGGAACGAGGTGTTGGATAATTTTTCCCAAATCCTTCAATGATTGTCAACAATAACAAGCGCGTCTTCGTCAAGTAGTCACTTTGGAGACATTACCCTGTTGAGTAAAAGAAATGACTGCTCCTGCACAACATTTTTTCGAATCTTGTTGGGCTAAGACAAGACTATCACCCTAATTTATATCCTTATTGCAAGTTCAATCAACACTAAAGTTATTTGACTTAAAGACTGATTATTGCTTTAAAGTTATTTATCAAATACAAATTGAAATAAAGAAGTCTGATTTTGTTTTTTTAAATAAACAAGAACCAAAATCACATAATCTGATAGAAATAAGAGAGACCAAGAGAGTCACAAAACCATCAATGATTTTATTCATTCATTCTATAACATCCAATAGAATTCTCATATTTTCAAAGTATGGACCAGATGAAATTCTAGCAACCTAAGGTAACATACACATAGGCCATTGGTGCCTTCAAATCAGAATAAGAATGATAAGACAATAGCCACAACTTATAATATGTTATGAATCTGCAAAATAATACTATTTAGTACTAAGAAACTAATCCAAAAACCAAAATAATTATGCAGACTATTAAATAGACAATCAACCTGGAAGCATATCAGAATTCAATGCCTCTTGGCCCTAACTTTTCGTCACCTTCAACAAACCCTGCTATCACAAGAAATATCTTAGCTTAGAAATCATAAATGAGTGAATAGTAATGAAATCTCACTTGGAAATAAGAACAGACCTTATCAGAGAAATGTATCTTCCCCCTATACGTTTTCTATCTTGCTCCTTTAAATATCTCCAAGGTAGTTGAATCATTCAACCACTTTTCGTTAATTTATTAACTAAGAGATAGTTAATTAATAGGAGAGTTGTCAAGTAAATTAATAGTAAATAATAATAATAATAATATGATAAGGGTACTAAATAAAGTTAACAAGTGGGGACCCCCTATTTAATTTAAACCAATTAATGAACCATTTCCTCCTTGTAACTTCCACCTCATATGCAAGACATATCAACCTACCACATCATTCACTCTATTTCATAAAAATGCATAAGATGGAAAGTTCATAAGAATCTCCTTGTCGCTCCATGTAACAATCATTTAAATTCATCCAAATTTAATCATCATATGTGTCTATGCAAAATATATATCATAAAAACATAGGGTTGCCCAAGATATAAATTGTCCAAATATATGTTGTCAAAAACTTAATGTTGTCCAAATCATAAGTTGTCAAAAATAACATGCTTGTCCAAAATGAAGTGAAAACAAGTTCATATATAGATGTTAATAAAATTATGAAAAACCATATTTGTTGTGAGAGGTCACTCCTCTTTTTCCATGACTACTTTCAACCCTTCATTTTTATCAATTGATGAACCTTCCTTAGCAGATTTATGATCATTTCCTTGCACATGTGAAGTGAATAAATGTGATGATTCATGTGATGACTTTGACTCAACTGCTACTACTTTCTCTTTATCTGGACTATCTTCAAGTTCAGTGATATTGGACTTGGCATGATGGGCATGTGAGGCTTGGGATATGGGTTGTTGATGCAAGGGAAAGTAGTATGACAATCATGAAAAGGAGGTCGTTGAGGGTGATCAATATTTGACCAACCATGTGACTTTCCAGAAGGAGGATGTACCACATTTTTCCATCCATCATGTTCTGGTCTGACGAGAGGAGCAGAAACATGGTTTTGGATTGGAATGACGGTACTTGGGCGAGGGTTCTCAGGCATAAGTGGATGTCTATAAGCTTGTTGGCCAACCAAATTTAGGAAACCTATCTATAGAAATTAATTGAATTCCTATGAATATGCATCAAAATGTATGGAAAATCAGAGCCTCTTATTACCCCTTTCCAAGGACCTAGTCCTATGCCTCTATTATCTCCTCTTATTCCATGACTCCACCTATTGAAGAAACTCTTACTGATATATATTTACACAAGTCAGATCCAAACTTCAACTAACCATTCATCTAAAAAATTGCAAAAGAAACAATTTAAACATGGATATGTTTATAATAATGCATATGAAAGCAATCATCATGCAATTCATGTTCTCAAATCCAACAACCACTTAGAACAAGCATTTTGAAATGGTTTTGAGATTAAATGATGGGATTTGTAATGAGCGAAAAATGGTAAGTATGACATGTATGTAAAATGGATTGTTCTCTTCCATGATCAGCTTTTAAAAACTCATTAACTCTCAACCATATTACTCCAACCAGAAAATAGAGTTTCCCCTAAACAAGTTAGCATTTCTCTTGATCAATTTAATTCTTCAACTACATAGATATAATTAAGCATGGGAATAAAAGGGAATTTTGGAAAAGTGAATGAGGATTGTAATGAGAGATAAGTGTTTCTTATGATAGGGGAAAGTGAAATGAACATGCATTAATTATAGAGTCTATGATGGTTTGTATTTATTTTTTTAGGATAATTATAATCGCATGCAATCGCAGGGTCTTAAACATATATCAATCTGCAGTTCTTCATCATGTTATATCCAAATTATTCCTTAACCTGTGAAATCTCCCAATTTAAATTTCCACCTCAATTTAAATTTTTGTTGATACCCTGTTGTTTGCTTAAAATAAACGCCTATTTTATTTTGTTCATCACTCTAATATCCATTAGTTACATTTTTAATTTATGTTCAAGAGCATTGATATTCCATGATTTTTAAATACACAGTGAAAACCATCAGCATCAATCTTAAGAGAGACCAGTCTTATGCTAATTCCATCGTAAAACCAAAATCTTTGAGATATCATTTCATCATAACCCAAACTCAATCCATCAAAAAGAAACAAATCAAAAAATGGGAAAATTAAGTTTTCAACAACCTATAGTGTGTCCAAATCATTAACCCTGATATGTATCATGTGTATCGAAATCTCATGACAGAGATGAGCCATAAACAGGTCGAGGGCTTAAATCTCAAAACTCTTTCTTTCAAATTTGACTGGGTTGGATTAACGAATGTTGGGATTACAAACCCAGTTCATCATTGAACTCATTTTCTCAACCTTCATCGTTGAGTATTGTGCATATACTAGTGGGTCTTACGATTTTTCAATGAATCGATAATTATAGTCTGTATGCAACCGGAGTGACACATCTTGACTCGTAGGTTGTAAGACTAAGTTTGAACAAGTGAAGAGGAATGTAATAACACAAGAATGGTAGTATTGGACCTTGCCGATGAAAATTAAAATCGCGCGTAATATGACAGCCAATGGTTGAAACCCTATATCATTCAATCAATAAAACATGAATTTTTCCGTGTCTTCATTAACCAAGAGAATTATTTCCTTGGGCTTGCACAATGTGTGTAAGGAATACAAACCCCAACTCAAAGTGAATCAAAACCCACTGCCTACCAACCTTACACATGATTATATGAGGTGTAAACCCAAATAAACAAACCCACGACAATGATATGACACTAAAATTTGAAAACAATTGAACCGTGAGATACAGAGAAGAGAAGTCGAGGTACTCATATCCCAAATAGAGAGACAACAGGTGGAAATAAAATGCATAAATCTCAATAGCCATAAATTGCCTTTCTTCAACCAACTACCTCTAGACTTCAACCATTCAGACTGTAAACTCATATATTTTCATTCGACCAGGAATTCCATTTCCACATTTCTAGATTTATAACATGAAAACAATCAAATTACAAGCACATCATATCATTCATAGAGCCATGAGTAGATCATTTAGCAAAGAACATCATTAGACAAAAGGGAGTCGAAACCTTGTACCTGGAATTGTGTGGTATTTATTTTCATTTTGAGACAATTGCAATAGTTACAAGCCAACGTCCAAACCCATCTTCAAAAAAAAATGAATCAAATTCCTAACCCCCGAGGTGGTAACCCAAAACAAGCATGATACATTAACTATTGGTCATCTCGCGCTAGGGTGGTGGCCACCATTAAATTTTTTACCAACACAAAAAATCACCACGTCAACACCTCAAGTGTCGGATGATTGCCAAGTGTGTGCCATGTCGCACAATATTCACATGCCATATACGTTGCTCCTTTTCTCATTAAATATCCATAATAGTTTTGAATCGTCTGCAGTCAAAGCACATTATATATCCCATATACATAAAACACCCCAAACCTTTACCATATAGAACTTTTGAATTCATGCAATTACAATCAGTAAGGTTGATCCCATTCCCATTGTATGACTCATATGATATGTGTTGGATCTCATATATAATCAATGGTGCACCTATGATAAGTATACAATATACTCATCAAATGTAGGTAAGGAATGATATAACAAAAGATACGATGACCAATTTATTTGAAACCACAGACCTGCAACATAGAAATTAGGAACCCTATAATGAGAAGAACAATGCCAAGCTTATGTTATATCAACAAAATGCATGCCTCCCAATCATATATTCCTTCAAGTAATTTTAAAAATGAGATCCTTTCCGAGATTGTTTCTTCTAAAAAAACATTATAGGGGGTCCCACTTATTAGTATATATATATCATGAAGAGTCAACAACGACATCTCCATGGGGAAGGAAATATAGTATTGCCTTGAACTCAGCTTCTGGTTTCGCAGATCAAGAAAATATTCTATTATGCACTCAAAGTTTTTATTTTTCTCTAGTATGCTCTTTCAAAATGGGGATGGAGGAGGGTGGAAAAAGGGAAATATGAGAAAGGTAAATTCTTCAACATTCAATTTTAAGAAAAATGGTTGTATAGGTAGCACGATACAAGGTTGAAGACCACAAGTGATTGTTTTTCTTTCTATTCTGACTACTTATCAATATTCAAGCATACTTCTGCAAGCAAGGAAAAACCGTGGTTGTACAGAGTTATCTAAATCAGTATGAAACAAAGTCCACAAAAATGAGAACTAAGAAACAAAGAAATAAAATTGTAGTGTAATGAGAAAATAAAGTTGTAATCAAAATTCAAGCAAAATTCAAAATAAAGCAACAAAAGTGACTAAATAAAGTGAAGAAGAAAAGCAATTGTACAACGTAAACTGATATTTACATGAAACATTGATTTAGAAAATAAAACAGTTAGGTAGGCTCAACATAATGTTTCAAATGTGATCCATTAGTCGAAAAAGAGAATAATCGCTCTTCAAAATCCTTTAACATGTAAATCTTATTTCCGACTATTAGAGCGAGTTTTTAAGAACCTAGCCAAAGTTTTTGGAAATTGGAGTGCTTTCCTTTATCAGTATGTGTGGAGTCCCAAAGAAATAATTTGTCATTTACTTTAAACTTGACATATTTAGTGCGCTTATCAAAGTATTTCTTGATTGTTTGTTGCCTTTTTTTAAGATTTTCCAATGCATGATTCCTTTGTTCTTCTAAGGATAGAAGAGCATTCATCCTCTAGGAAATATCAATAGAATTTAGTTCTTCATCCTGCATAGCTAAATGAAGAGATGTGAGTTCAAGTTCAACAAACATAACAAATTATTGGCCATATAAAAGTTGAAAAAGAGTATGACCAGTGCTAATTTTTGGTGGTTGTACGATCAACCCATAATGCATATGTAAAGAGAGTATTCCATTGGCGGGGCTTGTCGTCAATAATCCTTTTCAGAATCCTGATCATGTTTTTGTTAGTAGAATTGGCTTGTCCATTTCCCTAAGGATAATAGGTGGATGAGGTAAAGTGCTTGACCCTGAATTTGTTCAGAAACTGAGTAAACTTTGCTGAAATGAATGTTGATCCGTTGTCTGAGATTATTTCGAGAAGGATACCAAAGAGAGAAAAGATATTAGATTATAAGAAGTTGATAGCTTTCTCATCCTATGCATTCTTAAGAGGGACAAATTCGGTCCACTTGGTAAAGTAGTCTTTTGTTGTCAGGATAAATACATTCCTTGTAGAATATGGGGGGTTAATAGGGCCGATAAAGTCTAATCCCCATTTAGAAAATGGGAAATCGAGTAAAACTGGCTTTAAAGGTATAGAAAAAAATTGTTCCCTGGTAGAATTTTTTTTACATTTATCACAAGCCTAAACAAACTTGAAAGAATCTTGAAACATCAAGGGCCAAAAATAACCAACTCTGTTAACCTTGAAAGTTTTAGCCTTCACTACGAAATGGCCACCAATATGGAGGTTAGAATTTGTTGATCCATGAAACTCACTCAAAACTTTGTGGGATGCTTTATCATCAATACATTTTAACAACAATCCATCATCAAATATGAGAAAAATAATGTTTCCCAAGATGAGGAACTTTGGGGATATCAAGCATAGTCTTGTATGTTGATGTGAATCTAAATGATCTGGGCAATTTTGATGTAATAGATAATAAATTATATCCTTTTACCAAGGATGTTCAACAAGATCTATATCAAGGGTTTCTAAGTAAAACAATGTTGACAAAGCATTCTCATCTTCCTCAAAAGAATCACTTGGTTCAGGATGTTGAGCCAAGTGAAGAGTTAGGTCATGTCCCTTAATTGTCTTGGTTGTAGTAATCGTTAAATCGTGCTCTTGAATTTGGAAAACCAATGTGAAATATTTCCTGGGAGATGGGTCTGTGTAAGAAGAAACTTGACTGCAGGAAAAGGGACTCTTACCTGTGTTTTCTTTCCTAAAATAAAATGCCTAAATTTTCCTATAGTTTTTACCAAGGAGAAAGTGTGTTTTCCAATCAAGGTATATTTCACCTCATCATCTGACAAAATTTGACTCATAAAATCTATAGGTTTTTCTTTATTTTGGTCCTCATCTTGCATAAGGATGACAAAGATTGCCTCTTTAGTGGAATTTGTATAGATTATGAAGTCTTTAGTAAAACCAGGCTTGGCTAAGACTGGTGCAGAGCTGATTTCCTTCTTGATTCCTATAAAATCATTTTCTACGTCATCRGTCCAAGAGAAGGTTCTATCATGTTTCATAAAATTATGAATCGGTTTAACCATCACAACGAAGTCAAGAACAAACCTCCTAATAAATTTAATAGTACCCATGAAATCTTGAACTCCTTTTTTGGAAGTAGGGGYCGGGAGATTGATAATCGCAACAGCTTTCTCAGGGTCAATACTAATACCACCATCAGAAACATTATGACCAAGGAGTTTTCTTTGAGTGACTCTGAAAATAGACTTAGAAGGATCCAATGACATACCAATTTTTTTGTATCATAGCAAGACTTTCCTAAGATGACCAAAATGATCTGATCGGTTCTTAGAGTAAACAATTAAGTCATCAAGATAAACCTAAATTATCTTACCGATCAAATCATCAAAATTTATTTGCATATCTCTCTGGAATGTGGCACCTGTGTTAGGCAGACCAAAAGGCATGTTTTCATAGGCAAAGGTGCCCCATCTGGTGGTGAATGTGGTTTTGTATGTGTCATCCCTCTTGACTCTAATTTGGTTGTATCTAGAAAAACCATCAAGTAGGGACATTACTTGAGACCCGACCACTTTTTGTAGGATCATTTCCATATTAGGAAGTTAAAATTTATCTTTAACACTATCTCTATTCAAATCACAAAATTCGACACATAACCTGATCTGGCCAGTTTTCTTTTGTACAGGAACCATATTTGAGACCCATTCAAAATACTTTACCAGAAAGATGATTTTAGCTTTTAGAAACTTTTTGACTTCCTTTCTGATAGTATCTTTGAGGGTTGGGTTTATATGCCTTTGTCTTTGCCTTACTAGTTTTCTCCCTTCCTTAATAGGAATGGCATGTTGGATGATGTTTGGATCAAAACCATGAATATCCTCATACAACCAAGCAAAGACATCCTTGAATTCACAGAATAAATCCATGAATCATTCTTTTTCCTCTTGTGAACACTGGGATCATATTTTAAGAATCTTGGGATCATCTGAGGTTCCAATGTTCATGGAGATAATGTCTTTGACTTTCCTCTTTAACTCCTCTTCTTTAGTATTTTCCTTTTTACCAACATCACTCGTTGAAAATGAACTCTCTAGAGGAGTTAATCCTTTTGGAAACTTATCATATTTCATAGAAACTACTTGCTTAGGCTTAAGGAGTTAACTTTGTAAGAAAGCACATATATCCTCAACATTTTTGAAAACCTGCCATGATTCAACATTGTCAGGTATATGTGGGTGATAAAGAGACATATAAGTGCAATCAAGTCGCTACGTTAAAAGCTATCGAGTAAGAGAGGCAACAAAAACTACCAACATGTTTGTCATGGTATTAGGCTCCCTTTTTTATGTGAGTGATGTTGAAAGACAACATATTTGAAATCAAGGCCCAAACGACCTAAGTGTATCTTTTGATGATCTTGTTATTAGGATTATATATTTTTCTAACAATATTAACTATAAGCTCTGATTCACCAAAAAAAAGTAAGATGACCAAAACCCATATTATAAGCATCTCTGATACCTAACAATAAGGCTTCAAACTTGGAAACATTGTTAGTGAATGAGAATTTTAACCTGGAGCAAAAATTATAGATTTTTCCTACATGTGAATAAGGATAATCCTAGCTCCATTTCCTTCGCTAGAGCATGCACCATCAAAGTTCATATGCCATAATCCATAATCATAGTCAAATTGTTCACGTTGCATGCCATCTTCCTCTATGAAAATAGAATAGACACACAGGATTTCCTCAACATAATTGACATTTAGCTGAGGAACTTTCTCAATGTAAGGTGAGATATGATCATCTCTAAGAACAATAACATTCTTCCTGTTAGCACTAGAAGTCACACCTAGAGTCTTGTAGGTGTAAGCCTAGTGCCCATCAAAATTTTGTAGGTTTATATTGAGCTTAAGCTCGAGTGGATCAGTTAGAATGAGAAAGAAAGGGAGAGGGAAGCAAACTGCAGATAAATAGGCTGCACCATTCGACAATGGAGTCATAAACACTATACTCATTGAAGGCACTATAGTTGTTCAACAGACAATAATATCGTATGTTGATAGATAGAATAATGAAGAAGGAAAACATAAGATAAAATGTTCACTAAACAAAGATCCTCTCAGTTTAATAAATAAACAAATACTTGAATAAAACAATGACTGACGGGAAAAATTACAGCAAATCCTTTGTTGCTTAGGGATCAATAAATCATTGGCAGCCTTTGATCCTCAAATATGCAATATATTCAAATAAGAATATATAAAAAAAAACAATAATTACAATCTTAAAATCACATCTCTCGTGAGTCTTCAATAACAACAATGATTGCAATCATAAAATTCCCTCATGCTTACAAATGAACACACAAGTAAATTGCCTGCTCCAACTCTATCTAGCCTCTATTGGCTCATGAATCCCCCTCTTCTTGATTCCCCTCACCCATTAAATAGAAAATAACATCCACAATATTCTTAGGAGGTCGAAACCAATCTCTTCCATTGGATTCTAGGCCTTGGATATAGGTGTAAACAACAAAAGAGACAAGAATCCAATAAACTGCTAATTTTCAGGAAGTTGTTGGAAGTCATTAATAAATTTGTTGCCAACTCATTGCATGAGATTTTAATGGAGGTAAATATTAGGTGAAGGTGTCCTTTAACATCTAACTAATCTCTGATAAGTCATTCAAACCCTCCTTGACAGGTGGCAACCTCCAAACAAGGATAATATCCAAAAACTATGGAAAACAGAGAGTTTGCAGTGCACTGGTGTTTTAATTTTATCCCTCCAATTGCAAACTGGGTCAGGCTGAAATTTGGTCAGCAGGTCAATACCAATATCATGTTCCTCCACAAAATATTTCAGAAAAACCCACATCATCATTCAAAAGTTATGATCAAATATTTAGAAGACTCTGCTATAGGAAATGAGTTCGCAGTGCTAATAGATGAGTCAGCCAAAACCCTTCTTTCAGTATTCAAAACAGCATGAAAAACCTCATGGAGTACTTGGTAAATTTGGGCTTGATGTAGATGCCATCAAAGTTGAACAGGTTTTCTTGCAAGCTATCTAACCTCCAATGCTCCTCCTTAACCAGTTCGCAATGCCAGTTTCCAGTGCACGTTTTGCAATTAGAAATGAAGATCAAAATGATAAATCCTCCTTTTGAAAATGACCATTTGGAGTTATTTGATGATGTGATGGTACTTAAAAACTAAAATCCATCATTAGACCCTTTTACAAGATCATAATCATAAAAATACTTGGCACATGTTGTATTTTTGGAATGTTGTGAACTTCTAACAAAGAGTTTGCAACACATAAGATTTAACAAATGAGAAGACACTTTAGGTGGTCAAGTAAATCTTTTAGGAACTTTTCCTTGGATTTAACACTTGATGGTGAACTTAAACTAAGTAGTTATGACCAATACAATTCCTCTCTTTCTAATGATGACACCATCATCATGACACCAAGACCTGTACATCCTATGTGTTAACACTTCTCATCCTTAGGGAGAGACAAATGTGACCCATCTAAAGACAAGTAACCACCCATTAAGGATTTCCAGTCTCTCCCTAAAATAATTGAGTAATTGTTGACCAGCATATCAATGAATTGAATGTTTAGGGTGGTACACATTTCAGGATATCGGCAAAGTACTAAGGTTACATATTTGATCTCACCAATCATGGATTTTTGTTGATTATTATAGGAGAGCATGCTTCTCTCATTTTCATTTGTACATGAGAGGCATATCTCTTCCATAATTATCTTTGACATGACAATTGGGTCTGAGCCACCATCAATGAGGCAACAATGGGCTATTTTGTCTAAAATCTTTACAGAAATATAGAAAGGAAGGTAATTTATAGATCTCCTAAAGTTTTTTACACCTATCCTATTTACATGAGACTCTTCTTCATCGTAATATTTCATCAGGTTGGCTACGTTTGAAGTCTTACCTTCCATGAAATTTATAAGGTATTGTTGTTTTTCTGGTACGATCACCATATCCAAAAGAGTAGCATCATCTTTTATGTTAGCCAACTGATTTAAAATATTATACTTTGAAGAAGGAGAGGTGACTTGATGACTGGTAGAAGAGTGAGCAGTTTGTGAGCCAGTATTTTGAGTGGATGTGCTAAGGGAAAAAGTAGTCTTGGAAGAATCAACTTTACCCTTATTGGCATATGATTTATTTATGGTATTAACTATCATAACATCATCCTGCAAGGCCCAATATAAGACAACAATGGTAGTATCTGATTTCTTACCAAAGATTTGATCCCTCGCATTTTTCTTTATTTCACAAGTGCTTTCCTCATGATGTTCTTCACAAAAATTACACCATGCTCTAGGAAATATGGATTTTGGATAAAATTTAGCGTTTGCGAAATTCCTAGTGGAAGCCTGCGTGGAAGCTTCAACAATGGTAATAGGAGTAATTCATGTTCTCTCAAAAGAAATCATTCGATTATCAATGTCTTTCATAAGCTGTAGAACGGTAGACATATCAGTTTGTTTGGCATATTCTTCTTTAGGAAGACCAATTCTCTCTAGCTTCTCTTCATACTCCAAACAATTATAAAGAGAAGATCTAATATTATCTATGGCGTTCTCTTCCAATCTATGACGATAGGAAGAGGGTAAATCATTATAGTAATTCATGAACACAGCTTGATTTTGCGGTCTGATCAGTTCATGCATTTGATTATACAACTTCGTGAAGTGAAGATTGGAAGCCTTAATGGTTTCACCTTTGTTATATGTAATATTATTGTATTCCTTTAACTAATCAACTGGGATTTTGGGTTGTCCAAAAGTGGACCTAAACCAGTAGACTAATTCATCCTAGGTAGACAAAATCTTTGGAGGCAAATCAAATAAATCAGCCACAGCTTTTCCTTCTAAAGAGTTGAAAAATAAGCGCATACAAGTATCATTGTCATTTGCACCAATGTTGTGACAAGAATTTGAGAAAGCAATCAAATGTTCATCTGTAGAAATGGTACCATTTCCTGAGAACTTGGGAAAATGATATTTAAACTTAGGAAAAGGATTGGCTACAGTTGTGATATTTAAGGGAGAAGAAACATTCCACGTAGTAGCATTGGCGTCTTCCTCGAATTGAAAAACAAACTATATTTCTTAATGTCTTTGGTTGTTTTAGTGGTGGATTGAACATGAATAGCATGGCTATAGATACTCCCAATCGAAGTTGAAGCAGAAGGTTGTGATGAAGATGAACTATTAGTGTCACCTCCAGAATCACTGCTTCCCATTCCACTACTAGTACCTGACATTTTGAAGATGTAGGGAAGTGGAGAGGATGAGGAACTAACCGAATCATAAAAAGACCATTGGAGTTCAGGTTTTTGTCCTTGGAGGACAAATTTTATTCTTCCTATTTCGTGAATTAGATTAAAGTTAGGTGATTGACCTCATAATCGTTTATATATACGGGAAGAAGAGGACATAAGATGATCTAATGTCAAGGTTCGTTAAGGGTTTGTCTACTTTGGTCATCCAAATCTTGTTGGAGACGGATTTCAGAAGAAATAACTTCTCGGTGTTGGTGTAAATCAACCCTTGTACGAAAATTTCTGAGGATTTCTAGAAATAAAGTAAATGAGACATTGTTTTGATTGACGAGGCCTTCAGTAATGTTGGGTTGCTCAAGGGTAGGCACGGTCATGGTAAGCAATTATGAACGAGGATGGTTTCTAATCATCCTCTAATGGGCATCCCATTATTCCCTAATTCGAGATTCTTCAGAAACATTAACATCCCAAGATTGATTTAGATCAGTTTGACTATTGGAAATCTCAAGAATGATATTGTACAAGGTAAGGGTAATGCTGGTCTGATCCTCTAGACCTTGACCTAGCTTGGGTTGTCTTTGAGTAGGTACAGTCATGAGTCAAGAGAAAAATATGAACAAGAGTATACAGCCTATAAACAGATAACAAACAAAAAGTAAAGCAGTAAATATAAACAATAAGTTTACAGGTGTACAAAAAAGACAAACCAGGGAAATAAAAATTGAGTTCTTCATCCCCACTATGGTCGCCAAAGAAAATGTTGAGTAAAAGAAATGACCACTCCTCTCACAAGATTTTATCGAATCTTGTTTGGCCAACAAAAGATAGGCAATATTATCACCCTAATTTATAGCCTTATTGGAAGTTCAATCAACCCTCAAGTTATTTGACATAAATACCAATTGTTATTTTAAATTTATTTATCAAATGCAAACTGAAATAAAGAAGTATGGTTTTTTTTATAAAAGTAAATAGGAAGCAAAATCACATAATCTGATAGAAATAAGACAGACCAAGAGATTCACAAAACCATCAATGTTTTTATTCATCCATTCTATAAGAACCAATACAATTCTCATATTTTCAAAGTATGGACCAGATGAAAGTCTAGCAACCTAAGGTAACATACACATAGGCCACTGGTTCCTTCAAATTAGACCAAGAATGATAAGATAATAACCACATCTTGTAATCTGTTATGACTCTACACAAGAATACTATTTATTACTGAGAAATTAATCCAGAAACCAAAACAAGTCTACAGACTATCAAACAAACAATCAACCTAGAAGCATATCAGAATTCAATGCCTCTTGGCCCTAAATTTTTGTCACCTTCAATATACCATGCTATCACAAGAAGTGTCTTAGCTTAGAAATCAGAAATGAATGAAATAGTAATGAAATCTCACTTTGGAATAAGAGAAGACCTTATCAAAGAAATGTGTTTTCCCCTTTTACTTTATCTAGCTTGCTCCTTTAAATATCTCCAAGGTAGTTGAATCATTCAACCACTTTTTGTTAATTTATTAACTAACGGATGGCTCATTAATAGGAGAGTCGTTAAGTAAATTAATAATAAATAATAATAATAATATGATAAGGGTACTAAATAAATTTAATAAGTGGGGACCCCCTATTTAATTTAAACCAATTAATGAACCATTTCCTCCTTGCAAATTCCACCTCATATGAAACACATATCAACCTACCACGTCATTCACTCTATTTCATAAAAATGCATAAGATGGAAAGTTCATAAGAATATTATTGTTGCTCCATGTAACAATCATTTAAATTCATCCAAATTTACTCATCATATGTATATATGGAAAATATATAGCATAAAAACATAGGGTTGTCCAATATATAAACTATCCAAATATGAGTTGTCAAAAACATAATGTAGTCCAAATCATAAGTTGTCAAAAATAACATGCTTGTCCAAAATGAATTGAAAACAAGTTCATATATAGATGTTAATAAAATTCTAAAAAAACTTATTTGTTGTGAGAGATTGCTCCTCTCTTGCCATGACTACTTTCATCCCTTTCATTTTTATCAACTGATGAACCTGCCTTAGCAGATTTTTTATCATTTCCCTGCACATGTGAAGTGATTGAATGTGATGATTCATGTGATGACTTTGACTCAACTGCTACTACTTTCTCTTTATATGGACTATTATCAAGTTTAGTGATCTTGGCCTTGGCATGATGGGTGTGTGAGGCTTGGGATATGGGTTGTTGATGCAAGGGAGAAGTAGTATGTCAGTCATGAAAAGGAGGTTGTTGAGGGTGATCAATATTTGTCCATCCATATGACTGTCTAGATGGAGGATGCACCACATTTTTCCATCCATCATGTTTTGGTCTGATCAGAGGAACAGAAACATGGTTTGGGATTATAATTCCAATACTTGGGCGAGTGTTCTTAAGCATAAGTGGAGGTCTATAGGCTTGTTTTCCAACCAAATTTAGGATACCTGTCTATAGAAATTGATTGAATTCCTCTGAATCTGCATCAAAATGTATGGAAAATTGGATCCTCTTACTACCCCTTTGCCAAGGACCTAGTCCTCTACCTCTATTATTTCCTCTTCTTCCATGAATTCCCCTGCTGAAAAAACTCATACCGATATATATTTACACAAGTCAGATCCAAAGTTCAACTAACCATTCATCTAAAACTTTGCAAAAGAAATAATTTAAACATGGCTTTGTTTATAATAATACATATGCAATGAATCATCATGCAATTCATGTTCACAAAGCCAACAACCACTTAGAATAGGGATTTTGAAAGGGTTTTGGGATTAACTAATGGGCTTTGTAATGAGAAAAAAATGGTAAGTATGATAGGTATGTAAAATAGATCATTCTCTTCCATGATTAAATTTTAAAAAATCATTAACTCTCAACCATATTACTCCAACCAGAAAACAAAGTTGAACATGAACAAGTTAACATTTCTCTTGATCAATTTAATTATGCAACTACATAGCTATAATTAAGCATGGGAATAAAAGGGAATTTTTGGAAAGTGAATTAGGATTGTAATGAGAGAAAAGTGTTTCTTATGATAGGGGAAAGTGAAATGAACATGCATTAATTACAGAGTCTATGAGAATTATAATCACATGCAATCATAGGGTCTTAAACATATATCAATCTGTAGTTCTTCATCATGTTATACCCATTCTTCCTAAACCTACACAATAAACCAATTTAAATTTCCATCTCAATTTAAATTTATGTTGATACCCTGTTGTTTGCTTTAAATAAATGCCTATTTTCTTTTGTTCATCACTCTAATATCCAGTAGTTACATTTTTAATTTCTATCCAAGAGGATTGATATTCCACGATTTTTAAATACACAGTGCAAACCATCATCATCAATCTTAACAAAGACCATTTTTATTCTAATTCCATCGTAAAAAAAAAATATTTGAGATATCATTTCATCATAACCCAAACTTAATCCATCAAAAAGAAACAAATCAAAAATTGGGAAAATTAAATTTTCAACAACCTCTAGTTTGTCCAAATAATTAATCCTGATATGCATCGTGTGTATCAAAACCTCATGAGAGAGATGAGCCATAAATAGGTCGAGGGATTAAATCCCAAAAATCTTTCTTTCAAATTTGGTTGGGTTGTATTAACGCGTGCTGGGATTACAAACCCAGTTCATCATCGAACTCACTTTCTCAACCTTCATCATTGAGTAATGTGTATATACCAGTGGGTCTTATGATTTTTCAATGAATCGATAACCATAGTTTGTATGCAACCCTTGCACGCAACCAAAGTGACATAGCTTGACTCGTAGGTTGTATTACTAAGTTTGAACAATCAAAGAGCAATGTAATAACACAGGAATGGTAGTACTAGGCCTTGCAGATGAAAATTAAAATCACGCGGAATATGACAGCCAATGGTTGCACCCTATATCATTCAATCAATAAAACCTGAATTTGTTCGTGTCTTTGTTAACTAGGAGCATTATTTCCTTGGGCTTGCACAATGCATGCAAGGAATACAAACCCCAAATCAAAGTGAATCAAAGCCCACTATCGACCAACCCTACACATGAGGTCATGAAGTGTAAACCCAAATAAACAAACCCATGAAAATGATACAACACTAAAGGTTGAAAAAAACCTGAATGGTGAGATACATAGCAGAGAAGACAAGGTACTCATATCCCAAATTGAGAGACAACAGGTGGAAATAAAATGCATAAAGATCAACAACCATAAACTACCTTTTTTCATCCAACTACCTCTCGACTTCAACCATTCAGACTATAAACTCATATATTTTCATTTGACCAGGAATACCATTCCCACATTTCCATAGTTATAATATGAAAACAGTCAAATTACAAGAACTTCTTATCATTCACATAGCCACAAGTAAATAATTTAGCAAAGAACACCATTTGACGAAAGGGAGTCGAAACCCTGTACCTGGAATTGTGTAGTATAAGAACTTCTTATCATTCACATAGCCACAAGTAAATAATTTAGCAAAGAACACCATTTGACGAAAGGGAGTCGAAACCCTGTACCTGGAATTGTGTAGTATGTATTTGTGTTTTGAGACAGCTGCAGTAGTTACAACCCGACGTCCAAACCCTGTGTATTCAAAACACAAAATGAATAAAATGCTCAACCCCCGAGGTGGTAACCCAAAACAAGCAAGATGCATTACTATTCGTCACGTCGCACTAGGGTGGCAGCCACCATTAAATGTTTTACCAATCCAAAAAATCACCACGTTAACAACTCAAGGGTCGGTTGATTGCCAAGTGTGTTCCATGTCACACAATATTCACATGTCATATGCGTTTTTCCTTTTCTCATTAAATATCCACAATAGTTTTGAATTGTCTCCAATCAAAGCACATTATATATCCCATATACATAAAAACCTCCAAACCTTTACCATATAGAACTTTCAAATTCATGCAATTACAATCAACAAGGTCGATCCCATTCCCATTGTATGACTCATATGATATGTGTTGGATCTCATATATAATCAATGGTGTGCATATGATAAGTATACAATATACTTATATAAAAATTGAAAACCTCTCTTTTCAATAAATTGCATCACATTTGTAAAAGAATGATGAAACAAACTCATCAAATGTAGGTAAGGAATGATATAAAAAAAGAAATGTAGGTAAAAGAATGATGAAACAAACTCATCAAATGTAGGTAAGGAATGATATAAAAAAAGAAATGTAGGTAAGGAATGATATAAAAAAAGAAATGTAGGTAAGGAATGATATAAAAAAAGATAGGATGAACAATTTATTTGAAACCGCAGACCTACAACATAGCAATTAGGAACCCATAAATGAGAATAACAATGCCAATATTATGTTATATCAACAAAATGCATGCCTCCCAATCACATATTCCTTCAATTAAATTAAAAAATTAGATCTTTTCTAAGATTGTTTCTTCTAAAAAACACTATGGGGGTCCCACTTATCAGTTTTTTTTAGTAATAAATATATATATTTTGAAAAATATGTGTGCCTTGCAATTCTTTGCAGGTTGGTGACTTCATGACAATTTTAAGAGTCAACATACACCATTCAAGGTACAAGTTAATTTTTATATTCCCATTTTTGAAGTTTAGTTTGATGCAGATGCTTTGGAAAAATGGTTAAATTTGGTAGAAGGTTATTTCTTTGTTCATAATTTTTCCAACAGAGAAAATATCACCTTTGCACTCCTTAAGGATCTCCCCCATGTCAAACATTGGTGGGAAACAAACAAGGAGTCTGGAATATTTGCGATCGAGCCCACTTGGGATTTGTTTATGGATGCGGTCAAGGAGAAATATTACTCTGTGGGAAACTATGATGACCAGTACATGAGATGGACCATGTTGCATCAAAAGTGGGACAAAACAGTGTCAGAGTTCACAAATACCTTCCATATCTTGGACACCAAGCTGGGTATCAAAGACTCTAAGTGACTTTTGGTTCTGAAATACCATGGGGGTCTACACAAGTACATTGAAACCGAAATGGAGTTTTTGGAGATCTCATCACCGGGAGTCGCTTGTAGATATGTTGTAAAAATTGAGCATAAATTTAAGCAGCAAAACAAGCGGGAATTTGGGTCTACAAATACAAAACAACCAAAGTATGGTAAAGGTGTCCCTAACTCACAGAACAGACAACCTCAAGGAAACCAATCCAAGACAAAAGAAAATAAGGGTAACGGGAAGACAAAGAAGGACAGTGGGAAGTGGTGCAACTTCCGCAAAATCCATTGGCACAACACCGATGATTGTCGCTCAAAATAGTCATTGGTGGTAGAGCTCAAAGAAATAGAGTCGAGACCCGACTAGGACTCTGATTGAGACAATAATAAAAGGAGATGGATAATTTATGCAGAACCCAATGCTATTGTCATGATTGCAACAATCCAACTAGAATAACCAGATGATCCTGAGGATGGGGAGCACCTTTTCCATTCACATATGTGGGTGAAGGGGACCCTGTTGCATTTTATTGTTGATAGCGAAAGAGAGAAGAACCTCATCTCAACAGAGGTTTTCAAGCAATTGGATTTTCTGACAACACCACACCCACAGCCATACAACATTGGATGGATCTTTCAGGGACAAGATCTTTGGGTCGGCCAACAATGTCGCATGTCATATGGCATCAAGCCCTTCAAGGATGAGGTACTGTGTGATGTTGCCCCACTGAATTTTTGTAATGTTCTGTTAGGCAAACCATATATGTGGAGGAGTCAATTTTTTTATGAGTCTTGACCCCGTAGTTTCATTGTTACTCTGGGGGGTCATCTCTATAGGATACCATAAATAGTTCTGACTATTATCCTGATAAGACAATGTCACAAATTAATCTCTCATATCGCAAAGTTTATCCTCATCACGACTTGGTCAGAAGATAAGGGCACTGCAACCACCGCAAACTCATCCCAAGACCCTTCTATCCAGTAGAAGAATATCAACAAGATTGTAGAAGAGCACCAAAATATTCCTATTGCACCTACAGGGGTGCCTCCACACTTCCCAGTCAAACCAACTTATGATAAATCCATTCATGTTATTTAGGATACATATTTAATGACAGAGTCCTCCCACACTCTGGAATATCATGAAACCCAATTGATTAAACATATCCAACCCCTCCAACAACAATTTCGTAACAACCTTCCACAAGCTAAGCAGGACAGCTTCTTCATCAAGGAAAGCAACTCACCAAGATTTAGATTCAGCAAAATCTTCCCCGAGGACTTCACACAATGAATACCATTGCTTCCAAAGAGGGGAGGATTGATCCAGGAGGAAATCAGTGGCCACCCACCTATTCCACTGGCTAAAAATAGGGGTTTTCACCTTGACATTTTTTCTACATCTTTTCAATTCCTAAACTTTTGGGATCGTTTTGAGGCCTTAAACAACATTTTTTGTGCCCGCCACAGTCACACTATAGGTTTTATCCAAAGTGTGATGGAAAAATGTGTAGTTCTCATATAGACCTTTCAAACGAGCGATCGTGCACCCCAAACGAAGGTCGTATGCAAAAGTTACGCCCTTGGGAAGTTGGTGTACCAACTAACCCCATCGGGGCCTGCAAACCTTTTGGTGTTTCATCTTCCGGGGTTAGGGTTTTGTATTTTATTTATGTTAAAAAGGCCTCCGGAGCCTCATTGTAAGCATCATCATCTTCTTGCGAATGAGTGTAGCCATCACATCTCTTCTCATAGATAAGTTTCCACCATTCTAACGAGTCATTCACTCTGTAATTTTACATTTTCGGTACATTCTCTCATTAATACAAATTGTGCATTATTGTATCTCTGTATATTTCATTGTTATATATCTTCCTTAATTTCATTCTCAAAATATTCTAGATCATATTTATTGTGGTACTGAGGTCAATTTCCATCAATGAGTGAGTAGACTATGCTTTAATTGCCAATGATTGATCAACCTTTAAAATTCTAAATGGTTAATCCCAACACTATATCAAAACACGTCTAATTCAAAATCCAGAACTGTAAGACTATTTATTGAGTGATGATCCAAGCAATTAGTATTGTATGTTGTTTTAATAAAAATAAGCAATTCACTTAGGGTTTGAATGCAAAATCACAACACTTGAAAATTATAAATGTGGTCTGCCAAAATAAGATACTATGTTATTTTCAAATGTACATATTATAGATCCATTCATTCATAGTTTAATTAATTTAAGAACATATAAAAATCTATTATCCCTACGTTTGGGCACTAATTGGAACATATCTTGTCAATTATTGTTTATACCTACTTTAAAAAACAATGCACATGCATGACCAATGTATAGTTGTAGGTGACATTGCCACAATACGTATTGGTTGTAGCATGCATTTGGATAGGTATTCAACTACACAAGAATGTGGGCATCATTGAATGATTACCCTCAATCAACAATGCAACAATTTGTTAATGATGTTGATGTGCATGTTTATAATTCCATACCAACATAAGAGCAATAAGTGCTTGATTGGGCAATTTAGGGTCATTGTGGTCCAACATTTCATCAAATTAAGGCATTAAAGTGTTGAAGGGGGATGTGGAACAATGCTATGTGATGGGAAATGTTAATCCAATGATGTCAGTGAGGGACTTAACTATCAATTAGGTTGTCATTACCAACCAAACATTCATTTAAATGAGAAAGCAAGTTGCAGGTAACACCAATGTTCCCATAAAATAATAATAGTGCACCCACTCAATTCCATTCCATGAATATATTCACATAGCCTGAACTAATCAAGTGTACAACAATTTATCACATAGACACATAAATTTACCCTAGAAACGCAAATGGAAAAACCAACATTTTGTGGGGGTTTTTATTGGGCTCATGAAATAGTTGCAAAGGGGTGAACTATGTATTATTACTCAGTAACATTATTGCAAATTTTTGACTTAGGAAAAACCTTCGATCTTCTAGCAGGTTTCTTCTCCCGAGTCTTTCATGCTTCTATAATTTCCCTTCTTATTCATTTCCTCTCCATCCCCCTTGGTTTTTTTTTGCATCAAGAAACATTCTCTATTAAAGTGTTACATTGGAATGCCAACCATTAGGAGGATTTGTTTCCTCTTCTTGAGGCCTTTTGTCCTTTGAACTTCAAGTTGATTGTTGCCTTAAACATTGCTAAGAAATTAGTTTTACATAGTTTACAACAAGGAATTAATGTATATTTTTACTCCATTTCAAAACTAGAGAGGAAATTCCACCAACCAAAAGGACCTAATGAACATTCAATTCAAAACAAAAGGGTATTTATTCATATACAGAAAAAAAAAGTGAAACTAGCAAAGAAGATATAAGTTGAAATTAAAACTTTGATTCAACCACACAATAATACAAGCATAAATACTTTTGCAAGTAAGAACTTGGTGAACCTTCTATATTATAATTGCATTTCAAAATCAAAGAATAAATACCACAAACCAAAAGAACCTAATATCTCATGAAACTTATTTTAACGTTACTATCCATTAGAAAACAATTGAACCCCTATCTACAACATTCCTTGCAAGAGTTATATAAGAAAAAAATATAGTTCTTGAAGTATATCTCTTCACTCCAAGAGTTATATAAGAAACAAATATAGTTCTTAAAGTATATTTCTTAACATCATTTAGTTTCTATTTAATTGTCCTTAACACTTGCTACTAGATTTATGGGGCCATCCAACATTGCATTGTGTTTAGATTCATATTTTTTAAGGCATAAAAGAACCACTAAAAACATAAACCTCCAAAACACTGAAAATTTTGCACAAATTCATCATTGCAATGAAGATCTAAGTGCCACTGCGCATTATTAACTATGTTCATAATAATCTTGATTTTGATAGTAGAGATAAAAAAGTTTTCAATGATGCATGCAAATAAACTTCAAGCAACAGAGGCAAAATTGCAAAGTTCGTAAAGAGATAACTCCACAGGTTGAAATCCAAACCAAGTCTAATGATGAAGAGCACAATGCACATGGGAATAAAAGGAAAAAAACTAATTCCACTCAAGTTCAATAATCCTACAATGTCTCAAGCAAATGTTCTTCATATTTACATTGTTTTCAGAAGCCTATGTCCCTAGTGGGACTAATTCGGACTGAAACAAGGCCAACTGCAACTCGTTTACCCAAAATCCAATTGCAGCAAAGCTAGCAACATATCCAATAGGAGAAAAGCTATAAACATATCCAATTGCATAGTCAAACAAATCACTTACGAACGAATGGGATCCTGATCGATTTAGGCTTGAAGAGCAGAGAAAGGAGTGGTGCAAGTTTGGTTGGGTGGGATATGACGAATGTTGAAGAACATCCAATCACAAACTCTACTGTGAGCAGAGTTACTTATGTTCTAGAATCAACTCACAAGTGCACTTTTCAAAGATAAATTTTGATGCATGCATGGAATGATGCAAGCACAAACACAACTATAAATAGACATGCAACAAGACTCGAGATTCTTTTTCTATTTTAGAATCAGTCCAGAAGTGGCCTAATAAAAATAAAAAGTTTGGCCTAGCTAGAGATTCAAACAAATTCAAACATTATTGCAAATATAAATCTAGGAGGCTTTGTATGTTATGCTTGCCATAGTTCCAACACGACGAGATATTTCCTACGAATGGAACCAAAAAAATTGAGAACATGCATTTTGGATCATGTATCCTAGTGCTACTATAAACTTGCAAAGTAGATCAAACAAGTATGACAATTACCATTTTATTGAATAAACAATTGAAAGGAATCTAGTGTTTAATACTATGTATATTAATAAAATATTGAAGTTTTGTGTAACATCCCAAGCCATCAACCCCATTGTCGGGCAATGCTACTACGATGAATAACACTTATATAGTGTGCATTTAAATTACTTAACAGAGTAAACATATAATTATTGCTAACATACAGAATGAATGGAATTAACAGTAAATATCATTGCAACAGAATACATGATAAAATTGCAAGCATCACAAACATGCATTTTAATTGAAATTAAACACATGCATATATGTATCTTTGAAACGGTAGTAAATACACCAACTACATGCAGACCTTCCATGAAACTCTCAGCCTTATACCTCACTGCTCATCACGCTCAGCAATGGGTCACCCCCGAGCTGGGACTAAGCTCCACCCAAGGCAAGGGAATCTTAGACTAGGATGAGGTTACAGGAAAACTGCATAGAGCGACCAGAAGGATTCTCTCCAGGAGCCTTATTACGCCCACTACTCACGGACTCTCATTCCCCACATGCATGTTCCACCTGGGAGTATACACCTTCACAAGCACAGTCCATTGGTGCTTCACCTCCCTCTCTGGGTCTTGGCAACAAGCTGGATCAAGAATTCTCAAAGCTCCGTAGCTGGTGCTGGACTCTCTCTGGGAGAAAACCACTTCCCAGCAGACTCTCTCACCTAGAGAGAGTTTCTCACAAGACTGACAACCTGCTTCTTCTAACACGGTCCTGACAACCCGGTTCTTCAACCAGCTTCAGCCCAATTCCCACAAAGTGAGGATAACAACAACAACAACTAGTCAATTCCACTCAGAAAACACAGAATGCAACAACCCAAGGAGAGCTCAAGTACATAATCAACTCTACAAGAGTGGATAGGTTGGGCTCACAGGACACATAGGTGACACGTCTCAATTCACGGGTTTGCCACTGGTTTTCAGGGTGTGTGACAAGTAATCCAGACAGAGGTCGAACATAGACTCAATGATTCAGACATAGGGTGTATCGACTTCTTAAGAAAACATCACAGGATTCAATTTCTAGAGATGCATGAGGCATACAGAGATCAGATGGAATTCATGGTTTCAGACAACCGACGGAAGAATGGAGGACAAACCCCCATCACGACTCAATTATTGGGTTAAATTGCATGTGTATGGGACGACACATGTCTCCCATGAATATGCATGCACTCCATCAAGTATGCATTCCCTTTTTTCACACATTGGAGCTGCATGCGTCGCCTCTCCCAGAACTTAGGATAAAAACATGTTTGTCCCACACCTTTGGAATAATAATAAATTTTCATTCCCAAGGACTTAATCCCATAAGCTTAGCCCCTCTTCCCAACCTTTTATCCCCTTTTCCATTACCCATCCTATGGAATCTTAGTCCCCCATCACTCTTTCTTCATGTTCGGTCTGCACGAAGCGATGTTTAATCTTTATTAATGCTCTGCATATTACATATACAAAAACAAGCTCCTAGCCTTTAACACTTAGGCTCTCTGGCCTAATAAACACATAATCCTACCAGCTTATCAATACTCGACTCACCAACCTACAAAAAATGATTATAACAAGGCTCATCCTTGGGGATATTACAATCCCCTCCCCTTATTTTTTCATTGTCCTCAGTGCAACTTTCACACAACATCAGCAAGATTTTCAAAATCTTCAAAAATATGCGGGTTTTTTCCCCCATAGCATCATCATGCTCCCATGATGCATCCTTGGGACCGTACCAGGTCCACTGGACCTTTACAATCCCTATGGCTTGATTACGGAGTTGTTTGTTTTTCCAGTCCAATATGTGCACAGGATGCACTTGCAAGACACCTTCTTTCTCCACCTGAATCACATTCCAATCAATTACATAATTAGCATCAGGTATATATTTCTTAAGCAATGAAACTTGAATGAAACTTGAATTACATTATGTACAGTCATGGATGCAGGTAATGCAAGCATATATGCAACTGGACTAATCCTTTCTAGGATTTCAAATGGCCCAAAAAATCTGGCTGCCAACTTAGAGCAGCCTCCCAGCTTCAGGGAACTTCTGTTGGCTTTTACTTTCAGGAACACATGATCACTCACTTTAAACTCTCTATGGGTTCTGTTTTTATTAGCATAACTTTTCTGCCTGTCTTGGGCAGCCTTTAATTTTTTCTTAATTTTTAGCATTTGTTCTTCCATTTCCTTGAGAAACTTTGGCCCAACTATTGCCCTATCAACTGGATTATCCTAGCTTACTGGAGTATTGTACTTTTTTCCATAAAGTGATTCAAATGGGATCATTTTCAATGATGCTTGATACCCATTATTGTAGGTGAATTCTACCAGATGTAGGTAGTCTTCCCATTTTGATGGTTTGTCCATCACATACATCCTCAGTATGTCTTCTATTACTCGATTCACATTCTTTGTCTGCCCATCTGACTTAGGATGATAGGTTGTACTAAAGTTCAGATTCATTATGAACCCCTTGAATAACCCTTTCCATAAATTTGAGGTAAATTTTGGGTCTCTGTCAGACACAATTGTCTTGGGAATTTCATGCAATTGTGCCACTTCCTTCATAAAAATGTCGGCAACATCCGTTTCCTTGTGAGCAGTCTTTAACGGAATAAAATGGGTGGATTTCGTAAGCTTGTCCACTACCACCATGATTGAATCATGTTGCTTTCCTGTTCTGGGCAATCCTGTGATGAAATCCATTTTCACTACCTCCCACTTCCACTCAGGAATGGGTAAAGGCTGCAGCAATCCTGTTGGGTGCATGTGTTTATCTCTAACCTTTTGCACTCCATACATCTGGCGATGTATTCTGCAATCTCTTTCTTCATACCTAGACAAAAGTAATGTCTCTTGACTACTGCCACAATTTTTTGATATCCAGGGTGCCTAGCATAAGGCACATTATGCAATTCATGCAAAATCATAAGTTTCAAGTCCTGGACATCAAGTACATAAAAAAAAATCTTGTACAGAAGTGTTCCTTTAGTTTCCAATTTATAATTATCCACTTTTCATGGCATCTTACCTTGTTGTAGCTTTGCTACCAAATCCCTGTACTACAAATCTGCATTTGTAGCTTCCGAAATTTTTCCTTTAATATTAGTTTGGTACATGCTAATGGTTGTAGCATGTAATTCATGCACTCTCCTGTTGAGTGCATCAGCCACTTTGTTCTCCTTCCCTTTGATATGCTTGATATCAAATCCATACTCTCAAAGAAATTCCAGCCACCTACTATGTATAGCGTTCAAGGTTGGTTGATCAAACAAATACTTCATATCGTTATGGTTTGTCCTCAGTTCGAGCCTCCTTCTCATGAGGTAATGTCTCCATTTCTTTAGAGCATGCACTATGGATGCCAACTCCAAATCATGAGTGGCATAGTTCCTTTCATGCTCTTTCAAATTTCTGGATTGAGAACAAATCATGAATCCATTCTCACTGATGACTCCTCCCAGTCCTTCATTGCATGCATCTATTCACACCACAAAGTCTTCATTTGGATCTGCAATCCTCAGGATTGGAGCACTGGTTAACAGTTGCTTCAATCGTTGAAAGCTTTTCTCACAATCTTCTGTCCACTTAAACTTATTCTCCTTCCTTTGCAAGGAAGTGATAGGGTGATCTATCCTTGAGATCCCTGCAATAAACCTTCTATAATAACCATCTAGACCCATAAAGGATCTAACTTCCATCACGTTCTTTGGTTCTAACCATTCTCTGATGGCCTCAATATTCTCAGGATCTACATCTATCCCATCCTTCGAAATAATATGCCCCAAGTAATGGATTTGCTTCTGATAAAATGAGCACTTGATCAACTTGGTATACATTTGGTTCTCTTTTAGCACCTGCAACACCATCCTCAGATGTTGTTCATTCTCTTCCTCTTACTTGGAATACACCAGAATGCCATCCAGGAAAACTATGACAAACTTGTCAAGATAGTCCCTGAATACACCATTCATCAGGCACATAAAAACAACGAGTGTGTTCGACATCCCAAATGGCACCACTGTGAACTCGTAATGACCATAACTTGATCTAAAGGTGGTCTTGTTGATGTCTTCATCCTTTATCCTTACCTGGTGATATCCCGATCTGAGATCTATCTTCAAAAATATCTTCAGATCCTTCAACTGATCGAAGAGGTCATCGATCCTCGGCAGAGGATACTTGTTCTTTACAGTTACTTTGTTCAACTACCTGAAATCGATACACAATCTTAGCTTCCCATCCTTCTTCTTCATGAACAGGACCGGGGCTCCCCAAGGTGACACACTTGGGCGTATATACCCCTTCTTCAAAATCTCTTCAAGATGCAATTGCAGTTCCTTCAGCTCTGGTGTACTCATTCTATAAGGAGCTTTTGACACTGAAGTTTCTCCAGGCATCAAGTTTACAGAGAATTCAATATCTCTCTTTGGGGTTAATCATGGTACCTCCTGGAATACATCTTCAAACTCCTTTAGTACCGCATGATATTCAATCTTTGACACCTTATCCTTTGGTGTTTTCTCCA
>SNQJ01S0038176.1:58595-99596 GCA_010110895.2 Picea sitchensis | reverse complement strand
TACAAGTAGCCTGGGAACATGTTTCAAAATGTGAGTTCTGGAAGAAGACAACTGTAACTTTTCTCAGGAAAGTATTCTTGGTAAAGAGCTTGATCTTCCATCATCATGATATCATCATGACATCATCACAATGACCAAATTTGTGGATAACAATGAGAATAGAAATGAAGATGATGTATTATCCTCCTCTGAGCAGAAGAATTGACAAGAAACTCTAGATGAATCTTCTGTGTAATGCAGTGGAAAAGAAGATCTGTTGAGTGGACGTGCCTGTGGACAAGCAAAAGTGAACGTGATCCTAGTGGTTGAGCACTAGTGAAGAAGTGGTTCATCTGTGTAATGCAGTGAGCCAGAGATATGGACATCCCTATGGATGTTCCCCTAGTGGATGAGCACTAGTGGGTGTATCAAATCCCTTGCTATATTTTTCAAGAATCGGACATACCTGTAACCCTAATTGTAATGTAAAGGGTACAGGTCGGCCCCACCTTAATTTGACTGGTAATTAATGTAAAAGATAATTAATCTGGTTAATATTAAATATATTATAAGCTAGTGAGGTCGTCCATGTTGTGCCAATAGACACTTATGTTGACAGGTTCAGGTTAGTATAATTAAAGGTAAATTCCCCATTGAGGAATTATATCTTTCATGTGAGTTTGGAAATTTCAACAAGTACACCTTCTTGGGAAAAAGTACGCACCTCTCTTGGGCGCTAGTCTTCTAGGGTTTGAGCACCATCTTGTGTGGTAGGTCTTATTGGTGGTGAAGGTATTTCTATTGAATAATATAGAAAAGGATTTGGTTGGGTTTTCTCCCCTTGTTGAGAAGGGTTTCCCAGGATACTTCTTGTGTTATTGTGCATGGTGTTTCTTCTTGTGATCTTGGTTGCTACAAAATTATTGGTTATGGTTAAGTGAAATTATAAAATAAAATGAACTTCATGATTAACATTTCTTATTGAAAAATCAACATGGTATTAGAGCGTAGGTCTTGAAGAACCCATTGCACAAGAAAAATTCAGTCATCCTCTCTCTCTTCTGCAAAATTGTATGACCCTCCTAGGGTTTCCATAAATTTCATATGGCCTACCTCCTTGAGGAGTTTCAACACTTTTCACTTGGACGTTGGGGCTAAAACATACATAGGAGTGTACGATCTCCTTTAATGCACCTCCAACAAGATTCAAATTGCATTTTCGAGCATTTTGACTTTTTGTCCCTAGGGTTTCTAGGGTTTCGCTATTTTATGCAAAAATTTCAGTATTAGGGTTTCTGCAACTAATTGAAGGGGCTCTTCAGCTCACCAATGTTTTGCTATATTTCAAAGGCTTATTTTTGGCAGTCATAAGTCCAAAAAAACCTAAAAGTGATAGCCTAGTCTAGCCATTAGGTTTTCTAGCCCAATTGACAAGGGTTTGTGAAGAATCTAAAAATATGATGAACATACCTATGATGGAAGATCATCTTGATGGATCAAGCAAATTCAAGGTCCTGGAAGACAAGACTTCAAAGGAAGACTTATTGTGGGTGATACAAAAATGTGACACTATGAATACCCTCTTCATGAAGATGCCAAGAGGACAGATATCAACCAGGTGTCATTGGAGAAATCATATCATCCCCCTCAGGTATGCACTTGTATATATATTATTTGTATCATTATAATGAGAGAAATTGCAAGAGGAAGGAACCTTCTTGTTGAATTCATGGATCTAAAGGGATCTCAGTGCATTCAGAAGAACAACACAATGGAAGTGAAGACCCTAAGTTTGATTGTTGAAATTGTCATTCCTCTAACCTATATTTCTAAAGTCTACCACAAGTAGGTGTTGTAGCCATGACAACAATCCTTAAATTGTTTTGATTCTAGAGATGTAATCATTATTCTCCTTTAGGATATATTCTTGTTTTGGTTCCTCTTGTTTTCTTGTTCCAAACAGGTTAAAAACAAAGGAATATGTTTATCCTTCAGAAGGAGACACGTGACTTAGAGGGAGTCAAATCCATTTGAGAAAGAGGAAGAATAAAACTATCATCGAGGAAACAAATGCAATAACGCATGATCATAATCCTTCTATGATTCTATGGGCAAAATCATGCATGACACAATATATGGTCAAAACAAGAGTCTTCACCAGACTTTGAAAAACATAACTTCCAAAGAAGCCTTCACCGTAGTGCAGCCTGAGATTTAACACTTCAGGATATTTTGGTTCCTAGTGTATTTTCATGTACCCAAAGAGAAGAAGTCCATGCCAGACACTTCAGGAAGAAAGGATAATTTTATGGGATAACAGTGAATCTTCGAAGACATTCCACATCGACATTCCTGGTCAGAGACAAATTGAGACAAGCAGATATGTTGTCCTTAGAAGAGATAAAATTTCAAAAATCCATAGAAACTCAGATAGAGATTGACAGTGAGACAATGCCTTCTCCCCCTTCAACAAATCAAAGGGAGGAATACATTATTCTAGCTGATCCAATTGCTCGAGTTGATATGTTCATAGATATTGCAATAGGGCATAAAAGGTTTGCATAGGCTCACTCTGCATGAGGCAGAGAAACATACAAGCCTCTCAAGGCACATCTCGAGAGAACAAATATATTTTTTGAGCTACTCTTGAACCATGAGCCACATCATTGATTCTGATCCTTCTTCCCATAGAGAAGCAACAGGAGAACAAGTATGGAAAGATGCCATAACAAAAGAATACTAGTATATATTAAAAGAATGATGTATAATATATTGTTCAGAGACCATAAGGGAAGTCTATAATGACTTCCAAGTGGATCTATAATATCAAACATGCAACTAATAGAAGTGTCGAGAAATACAAACCGATATCTATAACCAGAGGTTGCTCACAAACAGAGGGATTTGTCTATGATGAGACACTTGATCCAATAAACCCATTACACTTTCATCCATACTACCATCCAAGAGTTGGAAACTATATCATATGGATGGATTATTGATGAGTTTGGATTTCAGCAAGAGTGTTACAGTGTTGGTGATGAGAGCCTGATTTTGATGACTTATTCAAAAAGCCTTGTTTTTTGATACAAGTAAGCTTTGAATTCTAATTTCAAGATGAAGGATATGAGTATGATGCACCACCTCTTGGGACAAGAAGTATGACATAGGATTGATGATATTTTCCTAAGTCAAGGAAAACATATAGCGAGAATATTAAAAGAAGTTCAGTTTGACAGAATACAAAAAATACCGTGATAGATTTGAAGAAAATGAATGATGATGATTCAGACAATATTGATCCACAACTGATTGGATCATTGATGTATCTGATTAACACCAGACCCAATTCATGATATGCAGTGAAAACTCTTATCGAATCCATGAGCCAGCCGAGACAGTAAAGCATGTATTGAGATATACACGAGGCGCAGTTTGACATGGTCTGAGATATGCCTCCAAGTGTGAATTGAGTTTGTAGAGATATGCCTATATAGATTGAGCAGAGAGTACAATGGAATGGAAGAGCACATCTGGTTGTTGTCTTACCGTGAATTTTACCATGGTTTCTTGATGCAATAGGAAACAAAACTCTGTGGCCTTGAGTACCATAGAATAAAAGTATATATCATCGAGTGTGCAAAGTCATATGGCTTCACAAGATTTTGACATATTTACTTGAGCATGATATGGATCCTATGATGATAACAAAGAGCCGTGTGTAAATCTCCTTGATAACCCAGTGTTTCCTGATGGATTGAAACATGATAACATGAAATATCCTTATATCAGAGATATGATGTAGATGAAAATCGTACACATGCAGTTCCTTCCTACACATGAGCAGATCGCAGACATTTTCACCAAACTAACTTGGTGAAAAATGTCTCCCTGGTTGAGAGGGAGTGTTGATGACTCCAGCCAAGACAAAGTTAAAAATACATCCCTGTGAGACTTGGAATGATGAATAATGCCTCCCTAGATGAGAGGGAGTGTTGATGATTTCAACTATGTGAGACATTCTCCAGCTTACAAACTTGTGAGATGTGGATCATTGCAGCTATGCGAGATATTCTCCAGCTTAAAAACCTGAGAGAAAGCCCCTGAGAAGGGTGTGTGGTTCCTATCTAAGATAGAGATGGAACACATATATGACCTCCTCCATAAGGAGAGTTGAGAAGACCTCCAAATGATTCTCCTGTGTAACACAGTGAGAAAGGTGATCTGCAGAGTTGGGCGTGCCTGTGGCTGAGCACAAGGTGAACGTGTGAAATACCAAAGTGTTGGGTGCATTGTCATGAGAACATAAATGAAGATGATGTATTAGCCTCATCTGAGAAAAAGAGTTGACGATAAACTCAGATGACTCTCTTGTGTAATGCAGTGGGAAAGAAGATTTGTTGAGTTGACGTGCCTGTGGACGGTCACATGTGAATGTGATCCTAGTGGCTGAGCACTGGTGAAGAAGTGGTTCATCTGTGTAATGCAGTGAGACAAAGATATGGAAATCCCTATGGATGTGCCCCTAGTGGATGAGCACTAGTGGTTGTATCAGATCCCTTGCTATATTTTTCAAGAGTCAGACCTGCCTGTAACACTAATTGTAATGTAAAGGGTACATGTTGGCCCCACCTTAATGTGACTGGTAATTGATGTAAAAGATAATTAATCTGGTTAATATTAATTATATTATAAGCTAGTGAGGTCATCCCTATTGTTCCAATAGACACTTTTGTTGACATGTTCAGGTTAGTATAAGTAAAGGTAAATTCCCTATTGAGGAATTATATCTTTCATGTGAGTTTGGAAATTTCAGCAAGTACACCTTCTTGGGAAACAATGCACACCTCTCTTGGGTGCTAGTGTTATAGGGTTTGAGCACCCTCTTGTGTGCTAGGTCTTATTGGTTGTGAAGGTATTTCTCTTGAAGAATATAGAAAAGGATTTGGATGGGTTTTCTTCCCTTGTTGAGAATGGTTTCTCAGGATACTTCTTGTGTTCTTGTGCATGGTGTTTCTTCTTGTGATCTTGGTTGCTGCAACATTTTTGGTTATGGTTAAGTGAAATGCTAAAATAAAATGAACTTCATGCTTAACCTTTCTTATTGAAAAATAAACACCTATTATAGTTTCTTCTTCTTCATATGATGATGACGATGAGGATGAAAATCTAGCTCCACCTACTCACCTTCCTCAAGATGATTCCATTGAAATTGAACATGTGCAAAGATTCCTAGATGTGTTTGTTCAACACGAGAAGAAACTGGTGATCTTGTCAGTGATCCTTTAGATCATCGTCAGACACATTTACAGTTCTAGCAAGCCTCTTCTCTTTTAGCTCAAGTTTCAGAGACTCGTGATCCAATGACATTTGCAGAAGCTTCAGGTTATCCATATTGGGATACAACAATGAATGAAGAGTATCATTCTTTAATGGAAAATGATACTTGGGATCTTGTACCTCTTTAGAAAGGAAGAAAACTTGTCTAATGGGTATACAGAACTAAGTATGCATTAGATGGAAGTGTTGAAAGACACAAGGATTGATTAGTTTCCAAACTATTTTCCCAAGTTGAAGGAATTGACTACGATGAAACATTTTCCATGTCGACAAAATGAATTCTATCCACCTTGTTCTTTCCCTTGATACCTCACACAAATGGGAGGTCCATCATATGGATGTCAAATATGCCTTCTTGCACAGGTATTTTCAAGAAGAAATATACATGGAACAACCTCTTGGATATGTCCAAAATGAATCTAGCCTTTTTTGTTGCCTTAATAAATCTCTTTATATTGTTAAGAAATATCCTCAAGCTTGGTATGCCAAAATGGACAACTTTATTCTTGACACTGAATTGTATAGATGTCATTGTGATCCTAATGTATATACCAAGAAAGTAGGAATCCATCTCATAATCCTTTTTATTTATGTTGACGACCTTATCCCCACTAGTAGTGACCCAAAAATTTTAAACCATGTGAAAACCAACCTGAAGAAGAAATTTTGAAATGACAGACTTGGGATTTTTGCACTATTTCCTTAGCCTCCAAGTTTTGCAAACCAAGGAAGGAATTTTTATTTCCTAGTCTAAGTATGCTTGTGACCTTCTTCGTCGCTTTCACGTGGAAGATTGTAAACCAACCCCTTCTCCCTTCCAGAATGGAGTCAAACGTGTTTCTAGCTATACCTCTCTCGAAATTGATTTCACTTTGTACCATCAGTTAGTTGGTATCCTCTTATACTTGACTCATACCCATCCTGATATTTCCTTTGCTATTGGTCTTGTTTCTTGGTATATGAAAAGACCCCATGAAATCCATTGGAAAGCAACTAAAAGAATAGTTTGGTATTTTCAGGGTACATTTTAGTTCAAGATACATTACAATTAAGGGGGAATCCTTTATTGGTTGGTTTCAGTGATTCAGATTGGATCGATGACCCTGATGATCGAAATTCTACTACAAGTTATGTTTTCATCCTTGGTTCATGACCTATCACTTGGGCCTATAAGAAACAACATGATATTTCTCTTTCTTAAACAAAAGTAGAGTATTGAGCAACGGTTAATTCATGTCAGAAAGCCTTGTGGCTTTGATAGAATCTTTCAGATTTTGGATTCCGGAAATAACATCCAACCAACCTTTGGTGGGACAATCAGAGTTCCATCAAACTCGCCAAAGACCCAATTCAACATCAGTGCAACAAACACATTGAGATACACATGCACTTCATTAGAAATCTCATTCATGATTGACTTATTGAAGTGCTCTTTTTCCCTATAGAAGATCAAGTTGCAAACATTTTCACAAAGTCTCTTACAGAAGTGAAGTTTTCCAAAATTTGATATATGTCAGGAGTTAAGGAAGTTGTCATTAATGGGGGATAGGCTCTAATGACTCCTTCCTTCTCCATTGTGTCATCTTCGTAAATCCTTCAATCCTATCCCAAGTTGTTCTTAAGGGTGGATGTTAGGATATTTAGACACTTAATATTTTGTTAAGATCAACTTCGTCTAATGTGTTTTTAGGTAAAAGTGTGTTTCTTTAGTATGCATTAGTATTCATTTGTAGTTAGGAAATATGAAGGTCATGATATGTTCCCGACATAGAGTGATGTGACGATTCATATTCTCCTCTATAATAACGACTACATTTATCCATTGATTAACACTCAATTGTTCCATGATCTCTATTTAAATAGAATGGCGGGTCATTTGTCAATGATCTATTGTGAGAATATCTCTTGTAAATCTCTTTGTAATCTTTTTCTTTTGCATAAATTTTTTATCCAAGTCACCATGTTGGCTAGGGACGTGGATGTTTCCCCGTAGGGGTTTTACCATGTGAAAACATCAGTGTGTTTATATTTTATCTGGTTATGTAAGTTGTTACTAAAGGTGTTCATCCTCTGTTGGAATACATGTGTTTTCGAACATCATATGGATAGAACATCCCACAAATCCCCTCTTCTACACCACATTTCATCATCATCATCGACAACAGAGAAACATTCACTACACTAGTTTGGCTCCCAAAAGATAGCAGGTCTTGCTTCATGAGGTAACAATTCCAGTCTCATGGTAAGTGTAACTTTAATATTTGAAGAATTTAAGCATGATGAAATGAGTCCTTTCTTGATTATGGAACATTTTCTTGGAAATTATATCTTTTTCCTAATTTCATCTTAGTGGTTGGCATGGTATCCTAGTAAGTTGGTCCCCTTGGGAAAAGGGTTTCTACTGGTGGGTTTCCTTGAAGGTTCATCCTATCGTTCCCCACTCATACTTACCACACTCTACACGTATTCCCCTCCATTTCCTCACCTTTTGGGTTTTCACGTTCATTGACCCCAAGAAGGGTTTGTACCTCATTTCATGGGAAGAAGGGGCTGAAGGCCCAAAGGTGTTGTAGTTGACATCATACATAAATTATCCCCCTAAATTCCGAAGATCTATGAAACAATTCTCTAAAGGAATAAATGACTTTTAATTAAAAAATGAAAAAGTGGCATGCTTGAAGGGGGAGTGCATTGTGGTGTTCTTTTTATTTCCATAGCACATAACACCCAATGTGTTCTAACTTCAAGTTGAATTATGGTGCTATTTTATTTCCATTTCAAATAGCACTCAATGTTCGGACTTAATGAAGAGGCAAATAAAGTGCTTGTAAATAGTTTGCATTACAAATAAAGGGAACTCAAGGATGTAGCACACCCTCCACAAAGGCACCCATAAATGAGACAATATGAACCCTTGATATGTCAAGAGCCCCATGCTCAAGAGTATTTCTCCAATACACATCATACTCATTAAATGATATAAATAAGGTCTTCTTAGAAAAAATTCCTTGACTTGGGGATTGGCCTACCCAATAGGGCACCATGACACCCCTCCCATACCTAAATTTGGCACAATTTATAAGGTCTTTGATCATTTGTTTAATTTGAAAAGGGGGGATTTAATGCACTTGTTTGGGTGGTTATTTTATTAAATGTGGCTTACTTGGGATTCATATGAATTGTGGACCCTTTGAGGAAATACGTGTTTGTATTTTTAGGACCTTGCTAGGTGGAGGATGATACGTCGCCTTTTAGCTCTTGATGTCACCTTGGTGACTAGGATTTGACGAATGATGTAGTTCTAGAGGTGGTTTGATAGGATGAGACACATGGCATGGAACTTTTTCACTTGAGAGAATATCACATGGAATTAGGAGGCCCAACGATCTCTGTTTGAGGATTAACGTCTCACTTTTCATCCCTATGTCACCCTTCTAGGGCTTGACATCACCTTTTCCAGGGTTTTACTTTATGTATTTTTTCATTTTTGCATATTGTAAAGGTAAATGAAAGGGGTCGTCCCTCTTATAATTTGTTGTTAACAATTTTAAGTGGACAAATTGGTTAATAAGGTCTCATATAAATAGATGACCTTCTAATTTCATTTTATTAATCATTATTACTGACCATTTGTGAGAGACAAGTCTGAATTTTTCTCACTCTTTGGGCTATCTATCTCTTCTACCTTATGCGACTTGCTTGGAGGATCAATTTGTGGATGCATTTGTTGATTTTTGGATGAAATTTATGAAATTAGGGTTTTATCTCATGCTATCTTGGTGAAGTAAGTGAAATTTATACAATTTTATCTTTGTGCTATCAATGTTTCATGGCAATTTCTCTTTTTCATGCTAGATTTCTTGCTTGGTGAAACCTTGAGAGATGAGCATAAGTTCTTCCTCCTCTCGCAAGGCTAATTTTGTCCAAGATTTGTGAAGGAATCCTTGCCAAAGTTAGACTCCTAAAGCCCTTAAGTGATAGGACTTTATGATTTTATTCCTAGACAGTTGATTTTAATCTAGTTGAAGTATCCGGAAGGGAGGACATGTTGTTAGAGCCCAACAACACTTGCACTGTAGAAATCCCTCTCTTTAAGGTTTAAACCTTAAGGCCCTAATGTGATATAACCTTAGAGTTTAAAGCCCACCTTTTAGTTTCTACTTGTTAAATATTCAAGCATTGTTTTATTTGTTGTTGTAAAGACTTCATGTCCCTCAAAGGAACCAATTTTACATCTCTTGTCATGAAATTGATAAACAAACACTCTCATTCAATTCTCTCAAGATTTCTACTAATTTTTATAGAACTAACACTCACTAACTTGCTAGTAAACTTGTTGGTTTTTCAAACGTTTTCTACAACCATCTGAATACACTCTTGAAAAGGTGGCCTAACATGTTCATAAATTTCTTATAACAATTGGATATTACTCTAATGGATGTGTGTTAAGTTTACATTGTCAATTGTTGCATTTCTAATTTCTAATTATTGTTGTTGTTATAATTTACTGATTTTTTTTGTACTATTGTTCATTGCTGCAAGCTCATAACAACCATAGAAATTTCATTGTCTAGTGTTTTTGAGGAGTATTTATTGCATGTTTGAACTTGGAAATAATCATATTTTCTACAAAGTGTTCTTGTTCTGGGAAGGTACTCAAATAGCTTCATACTCCTTCCATTTCCTTAACCTAGTCTTTTCTTTAGGTGATCAAGAGAGGGGGAGGTAGGCTTGGCTACAATACTTGCTACTTTGATCCCTTGAGGTCACCGAAGAAGCCTCACCTATGGTAGAACTCCTCCATCACTAAAATGAGGGAATTTATTACTAAGGTGAAAATGGTAGGATTTTCCATAGTTACGCAGATTTGGGGGACTTGTGTTGGGATTTGCACGAGTACAAATCTCGCGATAACAAAAACTTATGAAATTACAATCAAGGAGAGACCCTATAGGATGAATTCTCATTGTTGTGCTGGTTTTGTCACATGGGTGAGAAAAAACACAACACTTACTTGCCTAGTAAAGTCAACTAAACAAGACAGAGGTTTTTGAGTTGATTAGATAACCAAACACACATGAAACAAGGAAATACAAATAAAAACAAAAACAAATAATTGTTAGAGAAGATTGAAAGAACCAGAACCATGAAAAACAAAAAAATGGCAATCATATAGCTACCAATGGATCAATGTATTGATAGGCTAGCACCGTAGAGAAAGGCAGGGACTTGTGAATCCCCTATTCCTCCTTGGGAGGGCTCTTGAATTCCCTAATAGAGAGAGATTCTCTTCATACCATGGAAAGTAACAATGGTGAAGAAATACAATGCCAATCCTCTCAAGAGGTGAGTGGAATGGCCCTTGCTATAGTTCTTGAATGATTCAAAGAGAAAAGAGGATTCTCCAAGAATTCTTGCAGCATAACAATACCTTTAAGTTCTTATTTTTCTAGCACATCCATGGCACATATTTATAGTGTCCATTCATGGAAAGATGTAATTGGTTCATAATGTGAACAAGGGGCCTTTTAGGTCACTTCCTAGCCCTTGACCAACCTCCAATCTAGATTTCGCTCAGATCTGAGTGTCAAATCATGTTGGGGGTCAGACTGGAAGTGGTTGAGAGGCCGACAAGATTAATAAATGCATTGTTCATGAGGAGTGCGCAAGTTTGATCATAGACAGTCACACATCCTGCGCATTCTTCACACAGTGAGAAATTAGGGTCGTGTTGGTCTGCACAGTGCACACACTTCCTTTCGTGAATTTGCACACTTTGATTTTTGAACCAAGTATATAGTTTTATGCCTTTTTTATGGATTTTGATGTTGTAGGTGTACTAATTGTTGATGGAATTGATGTCTTTCTTCAACCATTGTTTGTAATGTTATGGACGATTTTTCAATGATAACAGATGCCCCCTAATGTGTGAGGTTAGGAGAATATGTATAGCCGAAATACATCAATGTTTATTTTGCTTATGGTGCCATTGTGTGGAAGAGATAAGAGAGGAGATGAAAGAGTGATCTGCTAGAGGGAGAGGGAAATTTGTGGGAACCAAACCTTTCTCTAGGAAGAAAAAATAAAATATGTATACAAACGAGGCAGGCATGCCCCATGCTCGTGTCATGAAAAAAAAATGTGGGACTGTAATTGAAGATGTGTGATGATGTAGATAGTTGCAACACCCTCGGGGGTGGTTGATAACAACATGTGATGGTTTTGAAATGGTGAACTGACTCTGAATCGAGTATTGGATGACGGTAAGAATTGTCGATGACTCATAGGCATTCATGGCCTATCAAATTCAGAATCCTTTGAATGGGATGGAAAAATACAATGATTGCATAGTAAGACCCACCTTAACATGAGAGTTTGTTGAATTCGAATGTTATGGGGGTCAACGTAATCAGAAAGCAATGATGAATCTCTCTGTGTCATCCGAGACTCTTTATTGAAAAGGTAATGAGAGTCAAGATACTTCCTCCCTTCTAGAAACTGTGTTGCTGTCGACAGGAAGGGAGACACGATGTCAAGAAGCAAAGGGTGTATTGAAATCCACTGAGTAATAGATGATGTCAAGAAATGATGGGTAACATGGATGAATTCAAGACACTATGGGACTCAAGACTTCCCTTGGTTGGGGTGTTGAAGGATGATTGGCAACAACTGTAAAACTAAAACTAGTGTTAGGGGGATAACTAGACATGGGGTTAAACTGTGTTGGAGGATAAAAAGGTGGGAAAACTCAGAGATCGTGGTTACATGGATTTGGGATACTTGGGATTTGTCCAAGATGTCTATATGAAAAAAGGGTGGATTCCCCAACCAAGGGAGACATGGGTTGTTTTTCCAGGTAAAACAAGGCCATCGAGGATGACGAATAAAAAAGCTATGTATATATTGGGAACAAGGGATTTATACAATTACCAAAGAAATAAAGAATAATTTGGGTTGATTATACAGATACAGAAACAAGTGCCCCAGTGAAAGATGGCTTCACCAGTTTAAGGAATAAGTTTGTGAAAGATAACCGATGGAGGCCCCATGGGTGGGTTTCTGTATTAGAGAAATGGATGGAGGACAATAGTAGATGGGCAAATTGATGGTGGATGGTATGGAGGGCTAATGGAACTACGGGGGTGCATTCAATAGAACCAAGTGTAGGATGATATGACCCGGGAGTCCATTGGGAAGGTTAGAAATATGATAAGAAGAAGTATGGGGTTCATTCTTGGAAGTGAAAAAACTATCGGGACTCCCAATCCTAGGGGTTGAAATCAGCATGAGTGTCAAGTTTCCAAGGGGAACTATGAATGGGACAACTCATGTGGGAGAGAGTGCTATCAGTTCACAGTACCAAAATGTGGCAGAGGTAAAGATATGACAGAGATAGATGTAGGGACCCTAAAGGCAAATGTCAGAGGGTGTGACTGGGATATGCAATTATTTACAGAGGGAGTAATTACATGCTGGTGTCGAGCATATACCTGAAGGGGATATAAGCTTTCTTAACAAGTACTTGCACATAAAAAAAAAATACCAGATGATAAAGAACATATAACAACTATTTGATAAAACTGAAAGTGATCATGCGTACCTAAACGTGGCGTGAAAATAATGCTCCTTCAAGGAGAAGTGAAGATGATAACCTAGGGAATGTGAATGTGCAGATGGTTGGATCAGGATCTCATGGTTGAGAATGGTTCAGAAAACAAAGGATTTGGGCTCTTGTAACAGAATGTGGACGTTGGTAAAAACAAAATATATATGGATGGTGGGCCCATAATTCCACCTCATTTGCACCGACATTATTATTGATCTGGCGAGAGAGCTGTGAGGTGATTTGGATATTATGAGAGCATGGGGCTATTGATTCGGTGGTTGCGAGAAACAGTTTATTGACCTTATCGTCTTGTACTTTGTGAAGTTGGGGGAGGGTAGCTAGGAACTGTATGAAGGGTCTTAAGGAGTTTTTTTTAGTTAGGTTCCCACCAGTGCGTGGGAAAAGGGTGAATATCGGCACATGTGTGTGTGGGTAGAACTCAGTTTCCCGTACATTATGTAACAACCATGCATATGGGTGTATGGGTTGGATAGACAGGAACTCATTGGATGTGTGCCTATATCACGGACATTTGCGCACCCATGCGCAGCTGTGAGTGTGACAATTGTGCATTAGTGCACAATTGTTTGATGAATAGTCATGCATAGATGCGCAACTGTATGGGGGAAATCCATGCACTNAGGGGTATATGAGTTTTCGATGTTTAATATTTTTTATGTATGATGTGGTTGAGCAGGTGGTTCTGGGTGAATGCAAGTGATCAACAGAATGGGGAACGATGTCGGTCCACTAGCGAGAGCAAGACTAGGATCGATTGAGAGAGGTTTTGAGGGAGCAGTTGGTAGTGCATAGACACTTGGCAGCCTATGGGTTGTTGAATTTCTTCGACTATCCATTGACACGGTCGCAGAATTTATTACTCCATTTTTTTATTCGGATGTGTAGCACTGACCTACAGTGTTTTGTGGTACAAGGGGAGAATATGACGTTCTCTGTAGAAGAGGACATGTATTTTTTGACAGGACTCCCATTCCGAGGGAGGGAATTGGTTGTGGATCCCCATCTACAAGGGGAGGACAAGGTAGAGACCATCGTGGCGAGACATTGTTCTAGGATGAACCCTATGTCAGGTTTGATAGTGTGGATTGAGGCCATAGATGACCTGCTGATAGAGTGCATAGCTGCCATGGTGGTGAGGATTTTTAGATCCTTAGGCACTCAACGGATCACAGGTGGGAAGTTGAGAGTGGTTGAGGAGGTCTTGGATGGAGACCTGTTTGCATGGGGTGTGTTGATGCATACCCAGATGGTGTCCTAGCTGAACCAATGTCAGCGTGCCAATTCTGGTGATTTTGTGTTTGGTTCAGTTTTGGTGGCTTGGTTTTTGGAGAGGGTGCCTCTATTGCGCCCACAGATTCTATTGGTTCCAACGTCGCGGCGAGAGCCTCAATTGATGCGGTGGGAACATGTTTTGGCCAGACATGGAGGAGGGGAGGGTGGCCATTACTTTAAAAACACAATTGATCGAGTGTGGTGGCAAATGTCGCAGGTGATTTTACAGTTTCCATACACTGGTATGGACTATAGACGAGATCCATACATGGTGCTACCTCTTGGGGAGGACTAGGATCATAGAGGTATGTGCGTTATCTGTCCTTTTGATTTTGGCAGATAACATTGAGAAAATATGTGGATGGATTTTGACACTCTATTTGGGTTTATTTTGTAGATGTTGGACCCTAGGGTCGAGAGGCTGAGGTCATCTGGGAGCCAGCAAAAGCGAGGGTTGGGCAGAGGCATCGAGAAGATGATGCTAGTGCAAGGTCGTCCAGAGAGCCACAGGGGGATTCAAAAACCATCTTAGAGGATCTCTATCGATGGATCGAGTGGTTCCTACAGGGGGTTCCATAGGGCGTATGGGCCCATATCCAGGATGATGAGGTCTTGGACCAATGTGTAAGAGTACCGACAGAGTGGTGGGCGTTGATCTGCAGGGAAGTGGTGGTAGGGGAAGCTATGATTGGTCGACTACATCCTAGAGCTGGAGTGCCCCGAGCTGGTGGGGTACCTTCGACTGACAGGGGACCTGGGGGGGAGCTCTAGGGGAACCGTGGGTGCCGAGCTAAGATGTATGGCTTTGTGGGCCCAATTTTGTGCTTATAGGGATGATGAGACTTATGAGCCTTCAGGTAGATGTATATATATATTTTTTAAAACAATGACGACCTTTATGATATATATGGTGGATATATTGGTGATCATTCTTGTCTTTGTGTTTTGTGTTTATGATTTGTGATGTATATTGTTATCTTTTGACAAATGTATCATGCTATGTATATGATGTTTTTAATGTGATAAATGCCAATCTATTACTAGGTTAGCCATGTGATCTGCTACTTGATTGAGGTTTCTTGGAATATTTGTAAATGTGATGGAATCAAAGTTGTGAGATAAGAGTCTAACTTGCAGGTATTTGCGGAAGAGGCAAGGATCGTGAACATGATACACGTTGTTGAGTTGCATGAAGACAAGTTTGGAATATAATAGAATGCTAAGGTGACAAATGTGGTGGTGACTGGCCTCGGCGAGGAGACCAATGACGACGTCATATTCGGCTTGGTTGTTGGTGGTCATGCCTAAGAATATGCCATTGGAATGGATTAGTACATGTGAGGGGGTATAGAGGGCCCAAGCAGACGAAGTGAGATTATGGGTCCAGTGGTTGGCACCATCAGCATAACCAATGTGGTAGGATGATGGATGACACATATATCAACAACATAGGTGATAGATCAAACATGAGGAGCGGTGGTTGAAAAGAAGACTAAAAACTCTACAAATGTTTAAAAAAAGAGAAACCTAAGGTAGGGAGGATATGCTTAGGCATAAAAATTCTTTAAGTACAACCCGTTGATGGGTTCTTTGAGAGTTTATCCTTTTGGAGAGGCCAAGATGTAGGTGCCTTTAGTGAGGCAATGTTGGATGATGAAGGGGTCGTGCCATAATGAATCGAATTTCCCATAGCTGAGAGTGTTTTGGGCGATATCATAGGCTAACACAAGATAACCTTTGTTGAATGAGAAAAGGTTGACATGGCGGTCAAAGGTGGCTTTGGATCATTTTTTAGATGCCTCGTTGTGTTGTAATGAAGATCGATGGTATTCATCAAGTGACACTAAGGTTAGCAGGCATTACTCCATTGGAGCGGTGTCAAGTAAGATCTCTATGGTAGTGTGTAATGTTGGTATTTCTCACTCGATAGGTAGGGTGGATTCGATCCCATGGACGAGGTGGAACAGTGTAAAACCGATGGCATTTTTGAACATCGTGCGATAAACCCATAAAGAGGAAAACAACATATGATTCTAGTTGGTATTATGTTTGTTGAAAGTGCGTTGTAGCATGGTTTTGAGGACTTTATTAACATCCTCGACCTATATGTTGGACGGAGGGTAGTATGGGGAGGAAAACTCATGGGTGAAACCTAATTTTGAGGATATGTCTACAAATATCCCGTTCTCAAAAATTTTACCATGATATGAAACTAACTATTGCAGGACTCCGAAATGGGTAATGACATGGTTGAAGAAAAAATGCGTTGTTTTGTCAGCAATGTTGTTAAATGTGGGCATGGCTTAGGCCCATTTGGTAAGATAATCCACTACCACAACAATGTACTTGTGTCCATTAGTAGATGGAGGATGAAAAATCATGAAATCTATCCCCCATTTACAAAAGGGGACGATTGTGATGAGTGGGTGTAGAAGAGCTGGTGGAGCTCGTTCTTTGTTTGCATAAAGATGGAATTTATCACATGGCTTGATAGCGTGGATACAGTCATGACACAAAGTGGGCCAAGAGTATCCTACTCGAATGTTTTTTTGGACAGTAGACATACCCAAGAGGTGACCACCGCAAGTGTTGTTGTGGCAATCATTCAAGACTTTGTCGGATTCATTGATGGTAAGACATCGTCGAAGGATGGTATCGATCTCGCATCGGTAAATAATGTTGTTGATGAAGAGGTATCAAGGAGGCTAATGGTGAATGCGTCGATGATCATCTCTAGAGAGGTGAGACCCAAAATTTTGTGTACGAAGGTAGACGAGAAGGTCGTCGTACCAGGGGTCATCTGAGGAGATGAGGAAGGGGTATTCATCGGGGAAATATTCATTGATGGGGGAAGCTTTGGCATATGAGGGAAAAGTCGTAATGAGTTCGGCTAGGACTAGATATTTCTTGATTTTGGAAGTGGATAACTCTAGATCATATTCTTGAAGGATAATGATCCATCAGGAAAATTTTCCATTGATCTGCCATCGAATGAGCAAGTACTGCATGGGGTTGGAATCTTCTACGACCTTGGTAGTTCGAAGAAGAATGTAATGCAACAATTTTTGGATAGCGAGGAAAACTACTAACATGAGTTTTTCATCATGATTATACTTTAAGGGTGGTCCTAAAAGGTTTTTACTAATGTAGTAAATCACATGTTCACTCCCATCATCCTCTAATTGGAAGAGGACTCTTGCGACTGAAACAACAAAGGCTAATAAGTAGAGGATGTATTCGCGATCATATTCTAGGGGACTAATCAAAGGGGCATTGTATAGGGAGGATTTTAAATCATCAAAAAAAAATTGAGCATGTTCGTCCCATCGAAATTGGATATCATGGCATAGTACGTGGAGAAAAACATGTGCGCAAGTGGCGTAGTCTGGGACAAAGCGACGTAAAAAGTTGGTTTATCCTTGTAGGCTCTGCAGTTGGTGTAAATTCCTAGGTGGTGAAATTTTTATGATAGCTTGGACTTTGACGGGGTCCACATTGATTATGTGTTGGGAGACAATGAACCCAAGGAGGCACTCGACAGTGACACAAAAGACACACTTGAGGGGGTTCAAGTAGATATTATATTGGCAACATCGTTGAAAACGACATCGTTGAAAAATGATACGTAAGTTGTCTAAATGTCGGGTTCGCTTTTTGGATCGAGCAGTGAGGTCATCCAAATAAGCAGGGATGATGTGAGAAAGATCATGAATAACATAGGTCATGGCCCATTGGAACGTAGCACCAACATTTTTGAGCCCAAAGGGCATGACGTGATAAGAAAAGGTTCCCGAAGGGATTGTAAAAGTGGTTTTGTACTGATCTGCTAGGTGGATTTGACTTTGATTGTAGCTAGAGAACCCATCCATAAATTAAAGTGCCCCGTGGTCAACACAATCATCGATTATTTGGTCGATGAAAGGGGTTGGGAAGTTGTCATTGGGACAAGGGTGGTTGAGGTCACAAAGTTCTATGCAGACACGAATAGTTCCCTATTTTTTGTTAACATGGATGACGTTGGAGACCCAAGAAGTGTACGCAATGGGGTAAATGAACCCGACATCACGTAATTTTTCAATTTTGGCTTTGATAGCCACATATTTAAATGGGTGGAGGGGGCATTGATTTTGGAGAACAGGGGATATATCTGACCATGTGTCAATTCGATGATTGACTATAGAAGGATCGAGGCCAGGAATCTTCGTATATGACCAGGAAAAAATATCTCAGTATTCCTGAAAGAGAGTTGTGTAAGAAATGATATCTTCAGGGGAGCATGCAGTGCCAATGGTGATATCTTATACAATGCCTGGTTTAATGGAAATGTCAATTTTGACTGTGGGGGAGATGTTGGCCACGTTTCCTTCTTCAAAAGCATCAGGGGTAGGAATAAGGTTTTTCAACCAGTCAATATGCCCCAGAGGAATAAAATCCTTAGTTTTGATTGCGCACATGGGGGCTTGGTCAAGAGGGTGAAAGACCTATTGTGAGAGGAAACATTATCTATGATGGAGTGCATTCCATGGGAAATTAGGGGTATTCAGTTTGTCCAAGATATATTCATCACAGTGGAAAATGAGAGAATACAAGGGATCTTGGGAGATGGCAAGGGGAACTGTCAACGGGTAAGTGTTATTGTCCTCAAGGGATGAGGACGTAGAAGGGATATCGTGTATGTGGTGTGATGGATCGCTTGACATAAACCAAATGTCGAGACACTGTGGATGATACACAATGGTGGGGGGAAACATCTAGTATGGGAGACTTGTCGGAGAATTGGGAGGATTTGGGGGAATATCCTCCAAATGTCAAAATGTGAACCATGGAGGGATGGGGACTAAATCAGGTTTAGGGGAGGTGAGCATTACAATATCTGAGGGTTTGATGAGGGGATTATGTTGCATCATGACTGGTGGGGTATTTGGATGAGGTTGGATAGGGGTTGAGTGACGAACTCGATATTCAACAATCAAAGGACACTGGTACATGAAATGAGCAAGTGAGTCATAGAGAGTGTAAGGACATGGTATTCTCTTGGGGATTGCTGAAGAAATATAATGAATGTTAGTAATGTGAGAATCAGTAGGGAGTTCCTGAGAGGGCTCAAGAAGATATGTGTGGCATACGATAGCTAATGTTTGGCGGAATTGAGGTAGAGATGGGAAATGATGAGTTTAATGGCCATATTCTGAGCATATGGCACAAGCATAATTGATTCGTAACCCTTTCTTGCGTGTGGTTGAGGACTCCATAGTAGCATTGGAGGTACATGGTGGAGTGGTAAGAAATGGGGTTTCTGTAGGGATCTAGATAAGATTGTGTAATTCGGGAAGAGTAGGACATCGGTTAGTGGGATGTCCTTCTATTTCACATAAAGCACAATGAGGTTGAGCTCAGGGAGGGAGTGGAGATATGGGCTCATTATTCCTTTGTCTTCCCCCAGTGGTGGTGGTGTTGTTTTCGGTTGGGGGTGGGGGTGGTGTGGTAGAAGCCTATACTAGGATCTGCATTGGTAATCCCTAGTGGAGGAACCATAGTAGGTGGGTGAAGATACCATACATGGATGGAAAGAACCATGTTGGGAAGGGTGAGGGTAGAAGCTACCTAGAATGCTTGGAATATAGGTAGGGGGTAGAAAAAGGGGATTTGGGTAATGTCTTGGGGGACTATCTCCCAAATTNGGAACAAGTGGTTCAGTGATGTTTTCATGGAATTCATGAGGTAGTAGTTATCCAATTGATGGAATGTCGATGTGGGGAGGGGACTCGGTGAGAGGAGTATTATCTCTGATATCTTTTCCGTTAGAGGAAACTATACACACTTGTGCTAAAATAAATGAGTTTAGGAGAGGTGGTGCTCCATGATAAGTTCATAACAAGGTTTGGTATTTGAATATTCCAAGACCAATGTCGATGACTGGAAAAGCATCTGAGATAGTGCAGACAAGGGGGAGTATGTTATCAATGTTGGTGGAATGATTAGGCTCGTAATGTGTAATTTTGTCGATGGTGACGATTTTCCCATTATGGTGGAACATCATCGTACGGAACAAAGAAGAGTCTACCACCTTCATAGAATACATGTAGCTACGCCCAAACAACATATTGTAATCAAGTGGGGCATCGATAAATTCAATTTCAATCAGGATGGTTTTTCCCCCAAGTTCTACAGGGACATTTTGTAAGATCCCTTCAGGGGATGATGGTCGACCGTCATAAGCTCTCGGGGTTATGGCAGATGGTACTAGCTCAGGTGAGATGAGTTTCTTCCATACTAATTTGTACATGATGCATGTGGATGGACCTTCATCAATGATGCACCGATGAACTGTGATGTTCCAGATCTTAATTGGTATCTAAAAAGCTACCAGAGTGGGGAGGCGTGGTTCTTCTTTATCTAAGTCAAAGGTGATGAGTTGAGTATCAGTTAGGTCGACTGCCCCTAAGGCGGAAATAAAGGATTTGTGTTGTGATGGACAGGTTTGGAGGACCTACAAAACAGACATGGATGTAGGGGATTTTGCTAAATCATCGACCAAGCATTAATTATGGGCGACCCTAGCATGAGGGTTATGTGCATTTTGTCGTAAAGGTATGCGGGGTATACGAGGATTGGGTTCAGTGTTAGGGAATGGGATCATCAATGGTTGTCTTGCTGTAGCTGGAATTTTTTCTGAGGTGGTTGGGGTAGCGTCAAAAGGATTTCTGTATGGACGGATGCATGTTTGCAGAAGAATCTCTTCTTCGTTGGTATGGAGGATGTTGCAATCGATTGGATTTCCAGGTTGAGTGGGACCTGAGTTTTGATATTGCCCCATTTGTGGTGGGGTAGAGTTCATATCTTGTTGGGTATTCATCACTCCTTGGTGTGGAATAGGGTTTTGAAAAACGACCGGAGGTGGTGGTTTCAAATAATTTTGTGGGGCCGACTGAGGGACAAGTGGTGTCGAAGGCCGTTGTGTGTTCATGGATTTTTTCATTCGTTTTTAATTGACAATTTGGGGAAAATGGTGAGTATAATTTTTTTACTAACCACATAGAGCACACTGAAATTTAGTTCTGAGATTATTGTTCTTCACTTGTTGTGGTTGAGTGTTATTGTTTCCCCCTTGGGGTTTTTGGTTTCCTTGATTCTATTTTCCTGCAACGGGACAATTTTGTTGGGGGTTATTTCCTCCTGATCTTGGGTTGTTATTGTTTCAATTGTTTCCTTTCTTCTTGGAATTATTCGACTGATGGGTTGGATTTTTCATATTCAATTGTTCAAAAGCATGAACCTATTCAATGGGAGAGGGTTGAACAAAGTTAACACCGACATGTGGTTGTCCTGGTGGGGGAGAAACTAGCTAGGGAGGACTAGGAAATGGAAAATATGGGTTGTTTTGTGGAGACGATACATATGTTGTAGAGGAAGTTGAAGTACTTCCACTACTACTGGGGTTATAGATGGGGGTTGGGGGTGGACCCATACTTGATTGACAGATCGAAAGCATCAGGGGTACCAGTGGGGGTCCCCCCAATGGCGAAGGGGGAACAACAGGATATGACTGTTGGTGGGTGGAAGGAGGGTAATAAGACGCCCCTCCATATGGTTGAGGGTATTGATGTAACACACCCGAACCTCGAGTGAATTTCCTAGGGATGGGGCCTCAAAATTTTGTTCTCCTTAAATAATCAAACCCTTCCTTTGGGGTTTCTACCACACTCTGCTCGTCCATATTTTTCCAACCACGGTCTCCATTCTCAAAACTAAGCCCAGAACCGACGGTTATATCTCCCGAAGTTCTTTGGGAATTCATTGGTTGAGGGCCAATGTGGAACCCATGTGGATCCACCTCACATGTGTTATTCCCAAGTTCCTTCCTCCATGGTGGAAGGCCATCCACAATCCAATCCCATGACTGGAATTCTCTCTTTATCCTAGGTCAGTTGTGGAGGGATTCGGCGTTTCACGCCTTTTTAATATTTGCACACGCGGCCGTCTGGAGTTTCTAACCTCTGAAGTTCCATAAGCTCACCACATGGCTCCTACCTTCGAGCCATTTGGTCTATCTACCATACTACATCCTAGATCCTCCAGAGTTCTAGTCACTTCACCAACCACATTGGTTAGGCGTACACGTACTAGGAATTGACACATAGGATGGGTCAGGGTAACATGTGGCACATCAATATGGGGTCCACATTGCCCTAGGTGATGTCACGACATCTCATCACCTTGGACTGACAGACTTCTAACATTCCTCAGATCTCACATTCGAGATATGGCCACATAGGTTTATATATCTGCGAGTCTTATTACCTCGGGGATTCAGCATTCTAGAGTGCTACAATGCAACCTCCTCTTATCTCCCGAAGTTCCCAACTTCTGAACTAAAGGGGCTAGCACCACACGTCCCCAATAAATCGAAGACTAGGAAAGAACTCGAAGGGTCCCTCGATCTACGGCTCTAGGCCCTTCGTGACTCCGACCTTCGAGGTTTTTGGATACCAGCTTAGCTGGTAAGATAGGTCCACCTAACCCCTAGGGAACCGCCTAACGTCGGTCATCCTTACGGGAAACTGAGTCTCTTGGTTACCTTCGACCAGTATAAGGTTGGTAGGGTCGGTCATACTTTGAATTCCCAGACTTCCGGAGCTCTGAATCCAAGAGGACATAGCTTTCATAGGCTTAGCCCAAGGTTCCTAGGTATTGGTCATATGGGCCCTATCGAATGGATCTTGTCCACTCATCTTCCCAACAAAGAGACCTCCCCTTTTAAGGCTTCAACTTTTCTATCCTCCCTGAGATTTACCATGAAATGGTTAAGGACTTGGGCTTGGAGTCTCGGTTGTACGAAAATGAGTCTAAAATAGGTATCCTCTTCATACGTATGAGTTCATATCGACACGATATATCTAACTCGATCGTCTTACAAGCTTATGTCCCAGGAAGCCTCGGGAGCTAAGTTGGGCATATCGACTATCAGCCAGAAGTGTAAGTTTACAAAGAGATGGAGGCATACACATATCATAACCATTCCACACATAAGTCATTTATAAATACACATATGTATAAATCCAAGCATTCATCCATTATTCTAGTTCAATACATAAATGGGGGAGATACTTATCAGAACCAAATAATGTGAAGCAACTGTTGAAAGGGGTTCTCGTTTCCACCCAACCATAGACTCAGTCAGTCCTAACAGATTTACAACTAGTCACCCCTGATCTAGACCACAATTCTCTGTGATAAAATCATTTCTTCTGACTCAACGATAGTAGGGATAGAGGTTAATCTCCTCCTCCCTCGAGATCTTGGCAAAGGGTTACACAATACCAAGCAAGGGCCACCAACCTCATTTAGCATCTCGTATCATAACCTTGCTAGCCATTTTCCTGTGACCAGAACGTTCATTCCTTAGTTCTCCCTTGAACCCGAGAGCTTAGCTTCTCGTCTCTTCACTCTTTGCGTGTATTCCTCTTCCCACCACACCTTCCTTTCTTTTCTATTTCAGCAAGGTTGTATGTGGATCAAATTCCCAGCCCATGGTCAGGTCTGGAATCCTTACATATGGGTTCTCTACCCCATCCCCTCATTAACGCTTGAGGATATATTCCCACCTACCAACCTAACTGTAATTCATTTATGGGTCAGAGGATTGTTCTGGTCTTGAGCAATTCAATCCAGTAAAGTATCGGTTTGGTGAAGGTTAACGCAATCATTCCTGGTCCCCTTCACCATTTCTTTTCATAACATTCGCGGTCTCTCTTAGCAAACCCCTTTCCAACAGTCATGAAACACTTATCCATTTTCTAGTAAATAACAAAATTTACATTCATTGACCCTTTATACAAAGGTCCTTCCAATCAAATATTCACACATATTGAGTTTCCATAGTCTCTTGGATAATATAGTTATATTTACAAACTGGGGGAAACAAGGTGTTATAATTTCCTCCCCCTTAAAGGAACATCATCCTCGATGTTCTATCTATCTACATGCTCTATATATACAGAAGTGAAAAACAAATGGATATGCATGTCTCATGGCATCCTCCATTTCCCACGTAGCCTCATCTGGGCCAAAGTGTTTCCACTGCACATTAACATGTGAAATGGTTTGGTTCCTAAGTGGGGTTTCCTTCCTGTCTAGTATGCATTGAGGTTCAGGCAGGAATTCTCCCTCTGGCTCCCCCTGGATCACAAACCAGTCAATTGTATGATTAGAATCATGTACATACTTCTTCAATAATGAAACATGGAAAACATTATGTGCCTTTACTGTGGGAGGGCGTTCTATCCTATAGGCTATAGGTCCCACTCTATCTAAGATTTAAAAGGGTCCATAATACAGGTTCCAGCTTGGCACATGCTCCCATTACTAGGGAACTCTTCCTGGGCCTAAATATAAGATAGACATGGTCCCCTATCTTGAACTCTCTGGGAGTTCTCTTACTGTCGGCGTAACTCTTTTGTCTATCCTGAGAAATTTTCATATTTTTCTTTATCTGAATCACTTGTTGTTCCATTTCTTTTAGCATGTCGGGTCCAATTTTAATTCCATCCACTGGATTACTCTAGTTGATGGGAATATTGCACTGTCTACCATAGATATCTTCAAAAGGGCTCATCTTCAATGACTCATGATAACCGTTGTTGTAGGAAAATTCTACCAATGGTGGGTAGTCTTCCCACTTCTTAGGCTGATGCATTACAAAAATTCTTAATATGTCCTCTAATATCTAGTTTACTCTCTCTGTCTGTCCATCGGTTTGAGGGTGATACATCGTTCTAAACAACAATTTAGTCTCCAAACTATCCATCAAGGATATCCAAAATCTTGAAGTGAATTGTTTGTCTCTGTCATATACAATCTCCCTAGGCATGCCATGTAGTATGAATATCTCCCTCATGAAGATGTTGACAATATCTATTTCCTTGCAAGTCGATTTGACAGGAACAAAGTGAGCAAACTTTCTCAATTTGTCCACCACTACCATGATGGCATCATTTTGCTTGGCCAATTTTGGTAATCTGGTGAAGAAATCCATGGATATGGTTTCCCATTTCCATTCTGGAATTGGTAGAGGATGCAACAACCCTGACAGGTGCCAGTGTTATGTATTAACTTGTTGGAACTCTAAACACTTAGCTAGATAGTCAATTGTGTCCTTTTTCAATCCTAGCCAATAAAATTGTTTCCTAGTTGTTGTGATCATCTTCTGATATCCTGGGTGACCAGTGTATGGTCTCTTTTACAGTTCATCCATTATGAACCTCTTCAAGTCGTCACAAATTGGGACATACAATCTATTTTTGTAAGTCAACAGACCTTCATCCAACATCTGATATCCTTCATACTTTATCTTTGTGGGGTCTTGCTTTAGGTATGATGTCACGGTTTTGAATAATGCATATGTTTCTTGTGCATTCCTGACTCTTTCCCTGACATCCGTTTCATAGGTGCTCACCGATGTCAGGTGAATGATTTTCACACTTCTTCTAAGGGCATCGACCACCCTATTTTCCTTTCCTTTGATGTGTTTGATTTAGAAATCAAACTCACTAAGGAGATCCATCCACCTAACCTGTCTAGCATTGAGTTTTGGTTGATAAAACAGGTGCCTCAATCCACAGTGGTCTGTCATAAAAACCTCCTACCGAGGAGGTAATTCCTTCACATTTTTAAAGGATGCACTATGGCAACCAACTCTAGATCATGGGTCACATAATTGATTTCATGCTCATTCAATTTTATGGATTCATAGCAAATTTCACATCCTTCTTGCATAAGGACTCCTTCGAGTCCTTCCTTGCAGGCACCTGTGCACACAAGGAATTCATTATTAGGGTCTGCAATCTTTAGCATGGGTGCATGGGTCAAAAGGTATTTCAGTCCCTGAAATCTTTCTTCACATTCTGATGTCCAAATGAATTTAACCCCCTTTTTCTGAAGGGCAGTGATTAGACTACCAATCTTGGAAAATTCTTTTATAAACCTTATGTAATATCCTGCTAAGCCCATAAAGGATATGATATCAGATACATCCATTGGGGTAGGCCATTCCATAATAGATCTAATCTTCTCAGGGTCTACTACCACTCCTTATTTAGAAATGGCATGGCCTAAGTAATGGGCTTGCTTATGGGAAAAGTCACACTTGCTAAACTTAGTGTAGATATGATGCTCCCTTAGTACTTGAAGTACAAGTATAAGATGTTATTCATGATCCTCTTTGTTCTTGGAGTAGATTAGGATATCATCAATGAAAACCAATACAAATATGTCTAGGAATTTGCTAAGTACATTATTCATCAAGCACATAAAAGTGGCGGGGGCATTGGTTAATCCAAATGGCACCACCACAAATTCATAGTGACCATATATGGTCCTGAAGGTTGTTTTGTGGATGTCTTCATCCTTGATTCAAACTTGATAGTACCCAGACCTTAAGTCAATATTTGAGAAAATGGAAGCACCCCCTAATTGGTCGAACAAGTCATCAATTCTTTGTAAGGGGTACTTGTTCTTTATGGTTTCCTTATTGAGTTGTCTATAGTATATGCACAGTCAGAGTGTGCCATCTTTCTTCTTCACAAATAAGAATGGTGCTCCCCATGGAGATACATTGGCCTGGATGTAGCCCTTGTCCATAATTTCCTTTAGTTGTAGCTTGAGATAAACTAGCTTGGGTGTACTCATCCTATAGGGTGTCCTATACATTGTCACTGCTCTTGGTGCAAGTTCTATCGAGAATTCAATGTCTCTTCTCAGAGGTAGACCCGATACCTATTCTGGGAAAACATCTCTATACTCTCTTAATATCGGGTGGTCCTCTAGGTTCAATCTGTCATCCTCAACATATTCCAACACCTATATTTCATATAGAGGGCATCCATTTCTGAAATACTTTTTCATTTGAAGGGTTGATATTCGTATCTCTGAGACATGCTTCTAAATCCCTCGGAGGGTTATCTTTCTCCCTTCTTCATTTACACATTCTAAGGTTTTATGGTAATGGTCCAACTTAGTTTTATATGAATCTATCCATTCCATACCAATCAACAGGTCATAAGATCCTAGGGGAAGTATGTTAAGGGTAGATTCTTGGATGTTGTAAACTCTCCTATTGTTCTATTGTCTATGTGGGCAATCCCTCAGTATATGTTCTTCTCCACAATCCAAACATTTCAAGGGTTCCTTCTTTGGGTTATCTGTCTTTCCTGGGGTTGCTCCAAAAGGTTTATTTCCACTCTGGGAGGGGGAATTTTTCTAATATACACTTCTAGTAGGAAGGATTATCCTAGATTCCTTCCTATAGTTCTTAAATCGTGAGGATTTTAACCCCTTCTTATTGAATCCCGAACTTGTTTTCTTCTTCCAGTCCTCGCGAGGTTCTGTCTGACTCCCGAATTGTTCATAACAATACCTTTCCTTCTGGATAGTGTCTTCTAAGGTCTTTGGCTCTTCAAACTCAATCCTGTTCTGGAAGGTCTAAGGTAACCCACTGATAAATCGTTTCACTTTTACCTTTTCATCCTTTATGTAGGGTACATACCTCAACAACTCAAGGAATTTATTAACATATTCATCTATGATGAGTTGTCCCAACTTGAGTTCATAGAACTCCTTAGTCTTCCCGTCGAAGTATTTCTCTGACAGATACTTCTTCTTGAAGTGTTTCTCAAACCGTTTCCATTATAAGTCCTCTTCATGGATTCCTTTCACATTCTTAATATCTTCCCACCAAATGGAAGCCTTTCCATTCATGTTGAAGATGGTTATTTGGGCCTTCACGTTTTCAGAGTATTCATGGATTCTGAAGTACTTCTTTAAACCAAACAGCCAATATTCTCCCTCTTCCCCTTTCTCAATATCTCCATTGAAAGAGGGTGGTTTGGATTTATTGAACTCTTTAGGGTCATGATTTTTGGAATGATTTCACTTCTTTCCTCTTCTTTGAGAATGTGAGCTAGTTTTTCTACTAGAATATCCCTCGGAGTTGCCAGTTTCCTTCCCAGAGGATTCTCCCGATGAGTGTCCCCTTTCTGTAGGTTATACCTTCCCTGAGGTGCTCCTCCTAGTGTGGCCACTTATGGGACCACGTTTTTGTATCTTAGGTGGAATTTTACTTATATTCGTATGTCGTCGTTCCACATGACTAGTTGCAGGTCCATGCTGCAGTTGCCTCTGTATATTGAATAAGCGCTGCAACAAGAATGCATTAATTTCCATTTTTTCCTTGCTCCTTTATCAATATCTCGTTGTCGGCCTTACAAATATGTAATTTGGAAATGAGGATTCTTACAGTTTCAGCCATATCCTGAGGGTTTCCACCGCCCTCCTTTCATAAGACTCTTCATCTCTATTGTGGGAGCCATCCCCCACTTCATGGTGCATCACCATCTCGTATTCTTGTAGTTTTCCACGATTTACTGACTGCTTGAGTGCTGAAAAAACACTTGTTGTTAGCTAACATTATATTAGTCCATGAGAAACACATAGTTCATATTTCTTAAATGCACAAATAAAATAGAAATATTGCATTATTTTCTTCAGTAAGGGTTAACCAGACTCTTTAGGAAAGAGGTAAGTTAGGGCATCACCCTTAAAATTACTTAAATATGGTTTTTACGCAACTCATCCATGAGCCCAAGTAGGCCAAGTGTTGTAGCCATGCTCTGATACCAATTTGTAACACACCCGAACCCCGAGTGACTTTCCTAAGGATGGGAACTCAAAATTCCGTTCTCCTTAAAATATCATACCCTTCCTTCGGGGTTTCTACCACACTCTCCTCATCCAGAATTTTCCAACCACGGTCTCCATGCTCAAAACCTAACCCAGAACTGGTGTATATATCTCCCAAAGTTATTCAAACATTCATTGGTTGAGGGCTAACATGATGCCCACGTAGATCCACCTCACGCGTGTTATTCCCAAGTTCCTTCCTCCATGGTGGAAGGCCATCCATAGTATGATCCCATGACTGTACTTACTCTCTTTCTCCTAGGTCATATATGGAGGGATTCAGTGCTTCGATGTTTCACGCATTTTCACTATCTGTGCACGAGACCATACGGAGTTCTAAACCTATGAAGTCCCATAATCTCACCACATCGTTCCTGCCTTTGAGCCATTTGGTCTCTCTACCATACTACATCCCAGATCCTATGGAGTCCTAGTCACTTCACTAACCATGTTGATTAGGCATACACGTACCAGGAACTGAGATGTAGGATGGGTCAGGGTGACACGTGGTAAGTCAAGCTGGGGTCCACGTCGCCCTGGGTGACATCATTGCACCTCATCACCCTGGAATGACGGACTTATAACACTCCTCAGATCTCACGATCGAGATCTGGCCACGTAGGTTTATAGATCTATGACTTTTGTTACCTAGGGGATTCAATGTTCGGGAGTGTTGCAATGCAACCTCCTCTTATCTCCCAAAGTGTCGGACTTCCAAATTAAAGGGGCTAGCACCACGCATCCCCTGTAAATTGACGGTTGGGAAAGAACCCGAAGGGTCCCTCGATCTACGACTTCGGGCCCTTCGTGACTCCTACCTTCGGGGTTTTGGGATCCTGACTTAGCTGGTACAATAGGTACACTTAACCATTGGGGAACCACCTAATGTCGGTCATCCTTATGGGAAACCAAGTCTCTCGATTACCTTCAACCAATATAAGGTTGGTAAGGTCGGTCATACTCCTAAGTCCTGGACTTCTGGATCTTCAAATCTAGGAGGACATAGCTTCCATAGGCTTAGCCCAAGGTTCCTAGGTATTGGTCATATGGTTCCTCTCGAATGGATCTCGTCCGCTCATCTTCCAAACAAAGAGACCTCCCCTTTTAGGGCTTTGACTTCGCTATCCTCCCTGAGATTTACCACGAAATGGTTAAGGACTTGGGCCTAGAGTCCTGGTCTTATGGAAAGGAGTCTAAAAGAGGTATCCTCTTCAGACGAATGAGTTCATATCGACACGATATCTCTAACTCGGTCATCTTACAAGCTTATGTCCCAGGAATCCTCAAGAGATAAATTGGGCATATCGACTATCAGTCATAAGTTTAAGTTTACAAAGAGATGGAAGCATACACATATCATAACCATTCCACACATAATTCATTTATAAATACAAATATGTATAAATCCAATCATTCATCCATTATTCCAGTTCAATACATAAAATAGGGAAAATACTTATCATAACCAAATAACGTGAAAAAACTACTGAAAGGGGTGCCCATTTCCACCCAGCCATAGGATCAATCACTCCTAATGGATTTACAACTAGCCACCCCTAAGCTAGACCACGATGATCTTGTGGTTCAGCAACAGTAGGGATGGAGGTTACTCTCCTCCTCCTGAAGGATCTTGGCAAAGGTTTACACAATACCAAGCAAGGAGGACCAGCCTCGTTTATTAGCTTGCATCATAACCTTGCTAGCCATTTTCCCACGACCAGAACATTCATTCCTTATTTCTTCCCTGAAATCGAGAGATTAGCTTCTCACCTCTACACTCTTCATTCGTCTTCTTCTTCCCACCACACCTTCGTTTCTTGTCTCTTTCAGCAAGGTTTCATGTGGCTCGAATTCCCAGCCCATGGTCAGGTATGGAAGCCTTACAGATGGGTGCTCTGCCCCATCCCCTCATTAACTCTTGAGGATGTCTTCCCACCTACCATCCTGATTGTAATTCATTTCTGGGTCGAGAAATGTTCTGGTCTTGAGAAATTAAATCTAGTAAAATATTGGTTTGGTGAAGGTTAACGCAACCATTCCTGGTCCCCTTCACCATATCTTTTTATAGAATTTGTGGTCTCTCTTAGTGTACCCCTTTCCAACAGTCATGCAGAACTTATCCATTTTCTAGTAAATAACATAATTTACATTCATTGACCCTTTATACAAAGTTCCATCGAATCAAATATTCACACATATTGAGTTTTCCATAGTCTCTTGGCTAATATAGTTATATTTACAAAATGGGGGAAACAAGGTGTTACAACGTATTTGCACCATAATTGACTGATGGGTGGCCGTAAGGGTTGAGATGTATCATAGAACCAATCAACCCACCTACAATGTGAGAAACCCCAATTTTGTCCTTCCCAAACGGTAGGGGTCTGGGTGCATCAGGAAATAATGTGTACAAGTAACCTGATTGGGAATATTTGAGATTGAATTGTTGGGCCTTGCTTATGGATTCCTCTTCTGATTGAGGAAAAGTGGATGCTACATCCTTGGCAATCACAAGGAAAAGTGATTTAAGAAACTAATCAAGACGTTGTTCTTTGGTGGTTTCTGCTTTACACAAACTACGTCGTTGACGCCATTCATGGATGTGGTCGGCGGTATGGATAGTAGTGGTTTTTTTTAACTTTGAGAGAAGTCCTAAACCAGTGTCATGACGAACTGGTAATTGGAAAAAAGACAAAAAGGCCTTGTCCAATGATTCAAAGGTCACAAGGGACCCTAATTTTTCGTCCACATACCAATTGGCTGATGAACTAGTGAGGGTTATTTGAAATAACCTCAAGAGGATGGAATCATCCATGATATTGTTTGAAGAGAACCATAAGTGGAAGGGCATAACATGGTTGGCAGGATCTTCCCCTGGTTTTCCTTCAAACTTCAGAATCTCTAAAGGCAATTTGGTAGGCATATTGGGCCAAGTGGCATCATGTAAAATGGGGTCATTCGTGAGTTTTGTTAAATCAGGAATGTTGAGGGATGCCAAGTATGGAAAAGGAGGATTTGGTGGAGGATTAGATCCAAACATTGTGTGTGTAGGTAGTGAACCTATCCCTTGAGAGGAATTTGGTGGGTTTGTACTTCTTCCTTTAGAATAAGTTTTACCCCCACCTCCTTGTGAAGGAGAACCAATAGATGGATTGCCTTGGGTATTTGACCCAAGCAAAGTGGAACCAAGTAAATTCGATCCCAAAATAGTAACACTCACTAGGGTGTGAGATGGTGGAGTTGATGAGTTGCAAGACTAGGGAATCCTCCTAGAATAGGAGGGAGATTCTACAAGCGTCTAGAACAACGAGGATTATGTGGTTCCCCTATGGTTCCAACTAGAAAAGTGAATGTGTGTGAATGGTGACAAGAGAGAAATAAATGAACAAGTGCCTTTTATATTTTTGACCTTCACAAAATAGTTTAACTCACAATTGCATGTAATCAAATGAACATCATACATCATCTATAAAATAAACAAGCATGTGGATAGGTTGATTTTGTCCGCGTGGGGGAAAAATAACAAAAAAAATGCTCGTGTCCTAAAATACCTATCGTCCTTCCTCTCAATTCAACACTGGGCCTTCCAATAGCATTCGGCAGTGGGGTCTGAACCCACTAGAAGAGGAACTAGTGAAGGTTGAAGTATTCAGTTATAATGAGGGGTAGAGGGTGCATATCCCGAAAGAGATGGCGATATTTCCGAATAGCCACACAAAATATGACCAAGGTGTGATTGCAGCCCACAACCGCCACCTAGTTAGATATCCTATGTTTGGCCACTAAGTACCTTGGTCAAATTGCAACATTTATATTATCAGCCTAACAAATGGGTCACGGGATGGATACCATCACAAGCTTTGGGTGACTCGAGGGATGCACAGAACAACCGAACCTCAGCCTTCAACCCTTCACGGGTATCTCCCCGCCTTATGGTATAGGAACACTTGACTTGGATGATTTGATGGATCCCTATTCTCAACCTCTATTGTTTCAAAATGTGAGAACCTGATAATGGGTAGTTATTTGGATGCCTACCCCCGAGATACTACCTAGACTAAAAAAAATCTTTAGGCACCTCCTGTGGAGGAAAATTTAGTGCATTTTTAGAAAAAAACTATATGGAGTGGGCTGAGAGATTGGGGTCATGGACCAACCTCGTTTGAATTAAATTGGTGTGGACAATTTCTAAAGAAGTAATAAGATCTTCTGGAGTTCCTTTGAAGTACTTTGTGGGTACTTAAAAACAAAGCTTACTTCAACTTCCACTATTCTAATAGAAATAATGTGTGTGATGAGTGGATTTGTGTGCAAGAAAATGAAAAAGTGTGCAAAATATTTTTAATAAGTTAAGTGTAATATTGTAGCATGTGGACTTCCTATGGTCCTTCCAAATATTCTTACCTAGCTTACTATATTTATTTGGTACAACCTTGCGGAATTTTCAAAGCCCTAGAGAACTAGCAACGTGGACATATGTGTCCTCACTTGATCTTTAAACTACCTAGAATGTTGTCTATACTAGAAAATATTTTGAAACTATCCTGGGATTGTAGACATGTGGGCATGTATGGGCCCTTACTTGATATTTTAAACTTTCTTAGAGTGTTGTCTAGACTAAGAAAGCTTTTAGAAACTATCCTAATATTGTAAACATGTGGGCATGTATGGGCCCTTACAAATATTTAAGATAATTTTTCAAAACTAACAGGTACCCTGGGGGAGTTTTGTCCTCTCCTAATGATTTTTTAAGGGAGATGAAATTTCCTTTCAACCACCTTTTATGATTCCCAGGATCACACTTGGGTGCAGGGGAAGATCATACTTGAGGGTTAAAATTGATTTCTAGTCCCAAATTAGTTGATTTGTATTTGAAAAAGAAATAACTTTAACTCAAAGTTTTAAATTACAAATGAGTCATCCATGTGGAAACAAAGAAAGGAGAAGAATTGTGATGCTAACATTCCTTGTAAGAAATGACTCTAAGTGAAGTGTGATTTCTTTACAAAGTGCAGGAAATTAAAATTTGAAGGCAAGGGTCCCTCAAACCACTCATAAAACCCTTACAATTTGCCAAAAACCGAACTTGTGTGTGGGATGTAGTTCGGTCAGTCGCTCTAAGTGCGCAAAATGCGCATAATACATAGGTTTATGAAGGATCTTACATGCACATAGCACAAAATGTACAGAATGCACATTTGTGTGCTTCGAAAGCTACATACTTCCTATCATGCATCGGGAAATAAATTTCAAAATGAAATTCTCTTGCCTTGGCTCTGAATTCTGACTTTGGAAGACTGGATTAGGCCATTTTTGGTACCTGCGTATCCAAACAATTAGAAAGAAGTGATCTCAAGACTCAAATAGGGAGGAATTTGATTCACAATCCCCAATATGGTCACCAATATGTTGTGTTGGTTTTGTCACATGGGTGAGAAAAAACAAAACACTTACTTGCCTAGTTAAGTCATATAAACAAGACAGAGGTTTGTGAGTTGATTAGATAACCAAATAAACATGAAACAAGGAAATAAAAAGAAAAAGAAAGATAAATAAATGTTAGAGAAGCTTGCAAGAACTAGAACAGTGAAAAACAAAAAATGACAATCATATAGCTACCAATGAATCAATGTATTGATAGGCTAGCACCGTAGAGAAAGGCAGGGACTTATGAATCCCCTCTTTATCCTTGGGAAGGCTCTTGAGTTCCCTAATAGAGAGCTCTTCTCTTCATACAATGGAAAGTAACAATGGTGAATAAATACAATGCCAATCCTCTCAAGAGGTGAGTGGAATTGCCCTTGCTATAGTACTTGAATGATTCAAAGAGAAAAGAGGATTCTCCAAGACGAATTCTTCTAGCATAACAATACCTTGAAGTTATTATTTTTCTATCACACCCATGGCACATATTTATAGTTTCCATTCATGTCAAGATGTAACTGGTTCATAATGTGAACAAGGGGCCTTTAAGGGAACTTCCTTTCCCTTGACCAACCTCCAAGCTAGATTTCGCTCAGATCTAAGTGTCAAACCATGTTGGGGATCAGACTGGATGTGGTTGAGAGGCCGACAAGATTCATAAATTCACCGTTCATGAGGAGTGGGTGGGTTTTCTCGTAGAAATTCGTGCATCATGTGCATTATGTGCACAATGCACAATTAGGGCCATGTTAGCCCGCACATTCTACGCATAGTGTGTGCGCTTCCTTTGGTGAATTTGCACACTTTGATTTTTGAACCAAGTATATAGTTTTATGCCTTTTGATGGATTTTGATGTTGTAGGTGTACTAATTGTTGTTGGAATTGATGTCTTTCTTCAACCATTGTTTGTAATGATGCGGACGATTTTTCGGTGATAACACTCGTGTCAAGAAAAAAATTGAGGAAAGAGATAAATTGTTGGAATCAAGATTGATCTTCCTTATTGAGAATCAGATCAGATCAACTTAATTTTATTTCTAGACAAGAAGATAAGAGAAGGGGTTTGAGACTATGTGATATTCGAAGGTTGAATACTAAATGTGTGTATGAACCTTTCTTGACTCCTTTCAATGATAAGATCTTANAACTTAATTTTATTTCTAGACAAGAAGATAAGAGAAGGGGTTTGAGACTATGTGATATTCGAAGGTTGAATACTAAATGTGTGTATGAACCTTTCTTGACTCCTTTCAATGATAAGATCTTAGGACAAATTGTTGGAAATTAAGCCTGTAATGTGATTATCTTTAGGCTAAAAAATACACCTTCTACTTTTTCAAGGATTGTTGTGACTGCCTAATGTGATTCCCTTTAGGATAAAAAATGCATCATTTATTTTTTCAAGGATTGTTGTAGCTATCCTCATAGACTACATTCATAAGTTCTTACAATTTTATCTATATGAATGGATAATATACATATTACTAAAGGATCAATAATTTAACTTCATTGAGACTCATATTTGTCACATGTAGACAATTGTAGATTTCTTTGAATATGAATAAGTGCATGCAATTATGCACTCCCTTTGTTGTACTACTAGTACATGTGGTTTGTAGAGATGGTGTGTTGGTGAGCCAAGCTAAAATTATTTTCATGGTAAATTTCCCTTCACATTATAATGTTCATAAGTTTCATTCAACCTTAGGTCACACAAGATACTAATGGAAGTTAATAAGAAATAGTGCAACTATTGCATAGCCAATGGAGATATTTCTCAAGCTATATTGATCCGTAAATGATTGGCTTGTGGCCTGTCCATATCATCAACACAAATAACAATTGTGGAATAAGAAATATGTTTTGATCTCGGTGCTTGAATGGGTACCCCTATTCAGATTTGGCTTAAGGAGTCTACTCAATATTTAGGCACAATTCCAAATTCATTATGCACTTGGAGTTTCATTTGAATGTTCCAACTGTGTTTTTTGTTTTGTTTTTTTAATTGTGCACACCCAATTTTCTAAATAGATCGTTTTGTTGTATAATAAACTTTCAAAGGATAGTAGATGCAAAACTTCATCGATGGAATTACTCTATTATGGCAGTGCCAATTCTCTTCCTATTCACACACTTAAGGACATATATCGATGGACAGGCTTTGGAGACACTAGATTCCTTGTGTTTGGAAGTGAATGGATTGAACTATATTTTATTTTTTTAACTGACCACAACTCGACCCAGATGCCAACAATTCTAGTGGGAATAAAAAATAGGTCGTTGTAGGTGTCCAAAACATTCAACGGTTTGGCTATAGAAGAGTCAATGGTTTGAATTATCTAGGTTCAAGGCTTCTCTGAAAATAAAATCAGTGACTTATCTGTCATTCCAACAAATCAACTCTTGGTTTGTATCTTTTTTAGCCAAATCGTGGTGATAAACTATAAAGTAGATATACTAGTATGTCAGTCGAATAGTCCTGTAGCATGTGTTGGAATTGCCTACGTTATGGGAAGTTGACATTCACTCAATTGGGTAAGAGTTAGTTGTAACTAAAGTCCCACGTCTCCCAAAAATATATAGTGTTGTGGCAAGTCAGTAAATCAACCCAACAACACCATTCATAGGGAAACTGATGCTAGCTTTGCGTATTTTTTCTTTGGCGTGTAAATAATCTAGGGGTATGTTGGTAATTAAAACAAATAACACTAGAAATCCATTCAAGATGGGTTTAGAATTGTTAATTGACCAGTGATTAATGAAATGAGTGGGAATCAATATTTAGTAATACAACAATTGATCTCTCGTTGTAGAAAACAATTAAATTACCCAAACCATTTGACCATTCAAGATTATGCCAATCAATCCTATGGAGAACTATAAAGTGGATTACACTCAGGAACTACACATAGTGTATATTTATTATGCTTGAATAATTAATTATAAAGAGGTGAGATATGCATGCTTAAAATCTCATGCCTTACTCACTAGAAAACCAAAATTGAAAATGGCCATGGATGAAAGACACTTTCACTCATTGTGAATAGGCTCTTTGACTCCTTCGTCCACCAATATTCAAGCAAGTTTCACTCTTCAAGATATCATCTATACCCTTTAAGCTTCCCAAATTCTCTTTGCATATTTTATGCGGGAGCATAGTAAGCAGCCAGCCAAGAAAGCAACGTAAAAGCGGGAGACAGCTGGAAAAGCACCAGCGCACATTTTGAAATGTTTTGAGATCAATGAATGGACATTAATGTAATAGCTAAGGGAAGCGTACTTACATTTATGTATAGATATTGTAAACAGATCTTGAGCATTTCTCTCATCTATAGAATGTAAAGGAATTTATGCGTAATGAATGCAAGTAGGTAGATTTAATTTAATAGATTAGACAGTTTAGAAGCACAGAAGGGAAAACGGATATAGACACCCTCACCCTTGTATCATTGTAATTTTTGGAAGATTATTAAGAATTCATAAGCTGTAGAGCTGTAGCAGAGAGCTGTAGAGAAGAACCCATGTACAGGAGCACTTTAGTTAATATATGAAGCCTTGACTCAACTTTCATGGTGTTATGATGCTTACTGTTTACATTTGTTGAATGGTATGTTTACAGTTGATTTGTTTCTCTGTTATGCATTTACCTCAATGTTTTGTTGTGTGTGTGATTTCATGTTGTGTGTATGAAGTCTAAGAGAGGAGAAGAATGAGTTTCAATTGTTTCTCTTCCTGAGAATTCCTGCAAGGAGTGTAGTGAACGTCTGCAAGGTGTGCGTTGACGAGGTTCTGAGTTTTATCTCAGAAAGCTCAGGAGAGATATCGTTGTTCTCATACCAGCTGAAGTGCAGGTGAAGCACAGAGCCGTGAAAAGTGTGTGCAGGCCAATTGAAGCCTTGGATTTTATAAATCCAGAAACAAGATTGAGAGATTTCTGTTGCAAAGAGTGCACAGGGTCGAAGACTCAAATAACCATAGGTTATTTGAAGATTTTCCGCAAGGAGTGCAAGCAGGGATCCTTTTGGGAAGCTTGAGTTTACAAGTGAAAGCTCAGGAAGGATAACACCTTTGAAGTGTTCAAAGGGAAGCGGAGATTGAAATCGTCTCGTAGAAGTTAAGTTCAGGAGGGAGAACATCGAGTCGTTTGGACAGGGGTCATTGAAGAGTGCATCTGGTGGTCAGAATTCTCTGTGGAGAACTTGTGAAGTCGCGAGGACCATAGGATCCAGAGGAGTTGTAATCTGGTTAGGAGTTGGATGAATCCGCCACCCTGACATCAAGAATCAACGTGGACCGTTGATCGTGGTCAGTTTGAGTTGTCAGATCATTTCGGGGATTTGGGATTCGCAAGTTTGGAGTGCAGGCCAAAATCCTAGGTCATGCAAATTCCTGGATCATGAAAAGGATTATCAGGTGTGAAATTTCAGAATTTCGATAATTCGGGGTTTGGCATAATGGAAATTCTGATGATAAGGAACCGAGACCCTTTGCATTGAAAATCATGAAGTCATGAAACGTAGTGTGCCTTGGGTGTGGGATTTCGGCATTTCGTCTTTCCAGAGTTTGGGAAATAGAGAAGGTTGTGGTTTTGGAATCGAGAGTTTCAAACTCTCGGTTCGTGAAATCCCGAAGAGGGAAAGGAAAATTCCTGAAAAGTCAAGGGACAATCGCGTCGGGCACCAATCAAGTTTCGGGGTTTCGGGACTCAAGAGGTAGAGTTCCATGGTCAATGCAACTCCCAAAATTGCGAAAATTTAAATGCCAAAAAGGTGGGTCCCAAGTCTTAGTCAGAAGGTATGTGTGGCGGAAGTAAAAGGAGGGGTCAAGCTTCAGCGAAAATCCCAAAAGTCCTTCGATCTCGCATTCCATGGGATATTGATCCCATTTCGACATTCTGGAATTTCGGAGTTCAGGGAATCATAAGGAAAGAGGAACGACAGTTAGTTGTTCACTCAAAGTCCCGAAAACCGAAACTAGTGGGTAATAAGTGGCATCTTCTCGTCGCGTTGGAGCAGTCAACCTTCGTTGATGTTTTGAATTTCGGCATTTACCAAGAGCTATGGAAATACATCAGGACTCTCTAACTCCCGAAACAAAAAGTCCTTTGTGGCTTAAACAAAGGGTTTAATTAACCCTTGGTGTGGTTTTAGTGAAGATCCTGTGTGGATCCCGGCCCGAGGGCAGAGGGTCTGCGTCAAAGTGGTATCAGAGCTCAAAACAAATTCTTTGCTTTCTGTAGTAGAGAGAAAAGAGGAAAAATTTTCATCCATGCCGCCAAGAAGAAGAGATAGGCCAATGCCTGATCCAACAGTCGAAAGAGAAATGCGTGAGTTACGTGCCAGACTTGATGCTATGGAGACGGCACAAAGGCGCACAGTTGACGCTGGGGATATTAGCGAGGCTGAAAGTGAAAATGAAGTTGGAAATGAAGGAGAAGAAGTTACAGTCAAAGATGTTGCAGATGAATGCCTATTCAAGGTTGTTGCAAGGATAGGTTCCAGAGAAAAAATGGGCATTCCAGTGTATGAAGGCAACTTGTATGTTGAAGAACTTCTAGACTGAATTAGAGCTCTAGACAAATACTTCGACTATGAAGATGTCAAGGAACACAAGAAAGTCAAACATGCCATTACTAGACTTAAAGGGCATGCAGCACTGTGGTGGGATGAACTGCAGGCTGACAGACGCTGCAAGGGCAAGCAGAAAATCAAAAGATGGGATAGAATGGTTGCAAAGATGAAAGCCAAATTTATACCTAGGGATTATCAAATCACTCTATTTCAGAGGATGAAGAATTTGAGATAGAATTTGATGTCAGTAAAAGAATACACTGAAGAATTCTACAGGATAAACATCAAAGCAGGCCATTGGGAAAGCGATGATGAACAAGTTGCCAGGTGCATGAATGGTCTGCGATATGACATTCAAGATGAGATGAGCATGCTGACCATTTGAAATGTGGAAGATGCTTATCAGATAGCTCTAAAATCTGAAGAGAAGTTGAGCTGGAAGCAAGGTCAAAGAGGTCGAGGTAGAAGTCAAGCCAGAGGAAAAATGATTGCCCAAGATAGAACTCAAAGACCTAAAGAAGAGGGAAAGAAACCTCAAACTCAACCTAAGAGAGGAGGAAGCTCATAGGGAAGGTAGTATGCTGATAGAAATACTTTTCCTTGAGCCAGAGGAAGAGGAAGAGGCAGAGGAGGTGAAGTGAAATGCTTTGTCTGTGGAAAAATCAGACATAAATCCTATGAGTGTCCAGATAAGAAGAAATATGGTGGTGAAACACACATTGTCGAAGCTCAAGGATGGAATTTTGAGGCAGAAGATGATGAGGGTGGAAGATCTTTGATGATGAGGAAAGTTCTCTTGAAGCAGGAGAAGGAGGCAGAAAACCCAACCTAAAGAAACAGTATGTTTCAAACTGCTTGCAAAACTAAAGATGGGGTATGCAAGGTCAGAGTGGACAGCGGTAGCACAGACAATCGCGTATCTACAGAGATGGTAGAAAAGATAGAGTTGGAGACTGTTGTACTTCCAAGCCCATACAGGGTTTCGTGGCTACAAAAAGGACATCAAGTAAATGTCACTAAACAATGTTTAGTTGAATTTAAAATAGGAGGAT
>SNQJ01S0038176.1:29111-46096 GCA_010110895.2 Picea sitchensis | reverse complement strand
TGGAGCTAACACATTTGTGGGTCGCATTGTACAAAAATAAAAGAAGGAAATGGGATAGTGACATGAAATAATTTAGACGGTTGAATGGTAGAAGCATGCCTTATCCTGATCATTTAAAAGAAAATATTCCAATGATATGCCCCAACAATTGGGTTGCTGACCAAGTCAGAGAGAAATATGGTGCATCTGGTTGTTACCCGTGTGTTGAAGAGGATGCACTAAACATAGGGATTGGGTGGAACAACTCAGTAATATTATCTTTGTGTACAGTTTTAACTTCATAATGCACCTTTGAATTGTAAGATCTATATTTCATATTTTATTGGTCGGCTTCTTAGACCCATGACACTGTGTTTTTTTCACTTTTTATAGGTGCATTTGTTCCCATCTATGTGGGCATATGGACATCATTTTCTCACAGTGGATGTTGATGATAGACGCATGACACAAGACTGGGGAGTGGAAGTCGAGTTCGACCAATCTAGTTGTGCTAGTCACCATGATCAAACCTAATACAGGGACGTGAGGTTATGTTGGAAAGATACAAGATATCATTCGAGTGAACTTTTCTTCTTTCCAATGTGTTATTTTTAGGTGAAAGTGGTGGGACACATTTGATCAGAATAATGTAAAGGAATATCGCGATAGTGGGATGATATGCATCAACTCTAAAAAGATGTGGGATGAAGCTAAGGAGCCTTATGTTTTCCCAAAACACTGCAACCAAGTGTTTTTTTACCCAGATGTGTTGGATTGGGATTGATGGTTCGTATTAAGACACGACCCTAGATCAAAACATATTTTTGAGAACAACATTGTTATCATGCCAAGCGAGGAAGATAATGAGGGTGATGACAACAAAGAGTGATATGTACATGTTTTATTTCATCATTAATACTATTGTTGTATCTTTTTGTTATCTTTATTTCACTAATTATATTGTTTTTTATTTATCTTCTGACAGAGGAAATGTTAAGTTAATTATAACAAATCTTTGCACAATTTTAGTTGGTTAACATTAAGTTGGATGCGTAATGTGTTAGTCTTTCAAATTATTTTTGATTGCATGGAACGATTGTTTCAAATAGAATTTTATATTGTTATTTGAACATATTTGTATGTCTGCATGTTTAATTATATAAAATTTTAATAATTATTATCATGATAAAGTCATAAGAATTATTATCATGTTCAAAAAAGCCTCAATATGTTAGATGTTTGACCCTTTACCAACATGTTATAAAAGCATTGAGACCTAAAAAAGAGCATAGTAACAATGGTGTACTTATAATTCTGATGTGTATAGAAGGTGACATTTATCCATTTATTAACAATCCTCTTACCCTTAGACATACTCAAGAACTTGTGTAAAGCACTTTTGTTAGTGATATGACTTTGATCCTTATATCTCTTAGGGAAATAATTATAAGATGTGCACTGTAATTCCTTTCTTGAGCATTTTTTAGCATTTGAGTTATGAATATTTTAAACCATGCATGAGTTATTCAATTAATTTTTTTTAATTTTATATATATACAATGACATATAATATTTTTATAGTTGGCAACATGTTTAGATATTGAATGGTAATATTTTAATTTACATAGTTTCTTATTTATCCTAATAATCTATGTTGATATTAGAAGTAATAATATGGTTGATGTGCATGTTTAATAATACAACCTTTTTGATGATTCAAAAATTGAGCTTATGTTCATGTATTTTGTATATTTAAAAGTAAGATATTTAACAAATAATGTGGTTTATAATTTAAAATTTAAATTTCTAACATGATTTTGTGATAATTTGGTTTTTAACTTAAGTATTTGTTTGTTTACATACTTTTATCATTGCTTTTGAAAATATTTATAAAATTATTCCCCCGATGTTGAATAAAACCACAATTAATGAAGTAATTTAAAATTTGATAGCAATCAACTTACGAAATAACAACAAAAATAACAATAGGAAGATTAATTTGCATCCATAAAATTTTAGGGCCAATAGAATGCTTATCATTGGAGATAATAAATTTTTATAATAACAATTTTTTGTGTAGAAGAGTCTATTAAAAAAGAGTAATTAGTACAATGGAAAATAACATTTAATTATATGTAATTTGTTTTTTGAAAAAAGAATTTAGTTAGAATGAATATATATGAACTATCTATGCAATAGAAAAATGTTTATGGTAATTTTACAATTATAGTTTTAACCATATTGAACTTTGTAATTTATAAAAATATCTTTTCATTTTTAATTTAAATTAAGTCTTTATGTTTCATATTAAAATTTTGATATAATTTCACCAATACATAATCTATAATAAAAATCATTTAATAAAAATAAACATCATGATGATAACCATCTAACAAACATAAACATCATCTAAAATACACATTTAAATTCGCTAACATCATCTAATTAATTATATATACCTCTAGCACATATAAACATTATTAATTAGCTCGAACGTAAATCTGATAATCTAACAGGGCATCATCATTGTGATCACATCTAACAAAACACAAGCATTGTCTAACATCATCATCACACACATCTAACAAACATAATTTAACATAAACATTTATCAAGCACATTTAACAAACATATCTAACATGACCTAAACATGTACACATCAACATCAACATATAAATTAATTAAGTACATAATCATGATCAACAGGAAAAATGCACATCTAATGAACATTGTTATAACATACATATCTATCAAGCACAATTAACAAACATATATAACATGACCTAACAATATACACATCAACATCAACATATAAATTAAGTATGAACAGAAAAAATGCACCATATATATATATATATATATGTGTGTGTGTGTGTGTATTTCATGAACAAGTCAAATAATTACTATAACATATCTGGTCCAGCCAATGGAATAATATGTGTATCTACAACAGTAGTGGAGGCCTAGTCTGTAGTAGAAGATGATGGATGGTGATGCAGGAGCATCTCAAGTGAGCCAACGCGGAGATAAAAGACAGCTGGAAAAGCACCCAACGCAAATTTTGAAAATGTATTGAAACATTAATGAAGTCATCAAGTGGAGGCACACTTGTATAATGTAAAAGTACCTTGAGTGATCCGCTCTCGTCCTTAGTAGGTAGAAGGCATTTATAATAGTTAATGCAAGTAGATAGAATTTAATGCGTAGATTAGACATTTTAGAATGAAAGAGGGAATCGGGATATAGACACCCTCATTGTGTATTGTAATGGAATTATGTCAATTGACAGCATAGAGCATAGAAGAGAAGAAGCAGAGAGTTGTATAGAAGAATTCCATGTACAAAAGTTCTGGATTAATACAAAAAGGCTTTGATTCAGATTCATGGTGTCCAAATATTCTCTGTGTATGCATTATTGAATGTTATGCTCATGAATGCTTTACTCTTTCTGTCATGCAATTGCTTTTATGCTATGTATGAATGGTTTCTTGTTGAATGTTTGAAATCTGAGAGGAAGAGTAAGAAATGAGTTTCAATTGTTTCTCTGTCTGAGTGAGTAAAATTCCTGCAAGGAGTGCGTTGACAAAGAGTTCAGAGGTTTGTCTCTGAAGCTCAGATAAGATATATTTTTTTCTCATTCTCACAAAAGTGCAAGTTGAGCATAGGAGCCGTGCAAAGTGTGCGCAGGCTGAGTAAAGTCTCAGAGTTTGCGAACGTGAGAAATTGTTGAAGGACTACTGCTGCAGGGAGTGCGCAGAGTTGAAGGACTTCAATTCCTTGGAGTAATTGAGGAATTTTCCACAAGGAGTGCGTGCAAGAGTCTTCTTTAAGACTCGGATTTATAAAAATATCAGCAAGGATAAAGCCTTTGAAATTGTCGAAGAGAAGCACAGGAAGTTTGTGCATTGGAGCATTGAGAAGGCGTCGCAAGTTTATGTCGTGGGCAGTTAAGTACCGTTGAAAACACTTTCGTAAAAAGTTGCAGAAGTCCTTGAGAAGGAAGAGAAACGGACAGTCGGAATTCTCTGTGGAGAATTCGCGAAGTCTCGCGAGCCGTCAGATCTCATGGAGGAGTAGGGGAGTTACGGAGCGTGTTTTCAAAGATTCAAGCTCAAGAGAGGCAGAGTCGTAGATTCAAGACAACAAGGTCCATTGGATTTACCCGTGGATTTCCATTTCAGGGTTTCATGAGTTGAAGTCCTGAAATCCTTGCATGAAGACTCGCGAAGTCGCGAAGTGCGAAGTCCCGAAAAAGCGGAAAGTCTAGTTGTGGGACCAGCGTTGGGAATCGTGTCGAGGGTTGACATTTCGAGAAATAGAGAATCGAGATTCCGGGGTTCATGGAGCAAAGTTGCATGACATCGCAACTCGCGAACTCGCGATAAGGAGAAATCCGAAATTGGCAAGGGAAAGGTCAAGTGTTGACTGTTTTTGGGTTTCGGGGATTTGAGAGACAGGGCGCTTGACCACCAGATTCGCGAAATCGCGAAATCCGATCTCCCGAAGTATAAAGGGGGAAATTTCTCAAGGTTATTTGTGGGTGCAGATTTCTCGAAAGGGAAATAGAAGAGCCTATTGTTGAGAGCTCTTCGAGCCAGTGGAAGAGGAAAGATCTTGTCTGCGTGGACTTTTGACCTGCGGGTTAGGAGGGTTGCGTCAGTTGTGGTATCAGAGCCCAGAAAGGCTTCTTTGCTTTCTATAGCAAGGAAAAGGAGAATTCACCATGCCACCGAGAAGAAAGGATAGACAAACACCCAATCTGGAAGAGGAAAGGGAGATGTCCAGAGGAAGGGGTAGGTAGATGTAGAATCCAGAGGTGGAAAGAGATCTACATGACATACGCACCAGACTCGTGGACATGGAAATAAGACAAAGGCGCACAACTGATGTTGGAGATGTTAGTGAGTCTGAAAATGAAGATGAATATGGACGTGGAGAAGAAGAAGTCACAGCAGAAGATGCAGCAAATGAACGCTTGCTTAGAGCTATTTCAAGAATGAGTGCAAGAGCCAAGATGGACATTCCAGTTTATGAGGGAAATCTGGATGTAGAGGAGCTTCTAGAATGGATTAGAGATCTGGACATGTATTTTGACTATGAAGATGTCGAAGAGGACAAGAAGGTTAAACATGTCGTCACAAGACTTAAAGGACATGCAGCATTGTGGTGGGATGAACTGCAAGCTGACAGACGTTGCCAAGGAAAGAAAAAGATCAAGAGTTGGGATAGGATGATCGCAAAGATGAAAGCGAAATTCATTCCTAGGGATTATAAAATTACTCTGTTTAGAAGAATGAAGAATTTGAGACAGAAGATGATGAAAGTGAAGGAGTACACTGAAGAGTTCTACAGGCTAAACATCATGGAAAGTCATCGTGAAAGTAATGATGAAAAATTTGTCAGGTATATGAATGGCCTGAGATACGAAATTCGGGACGAGATGAGCATGATTACCATCCGAACGGTGGAAGATGCTTATCAAATGGCTCTAAAGGCGGAAGAGAAGATGAGCCGAAAGAAAGGTCAAAGAGGTCGAGGAAGAAGTCATCCCATGGGAAAGTCAGTTGTCCAAGATAGAAATTAGAAGCCTAAAGAAGAATGGAAGAAACCTCAACCTCAGATTGAGAGAGGTGGAAGGACAAGAGGAGGAAGAAGGTGGTGATGCAGAAGATGAAGAACATCAAATTAATGACATTCCTGCTCCCTTAAAAGATAGGCGAAAGCAATACTTTGAGTATTTGGTCAAATGGAAGGTCCATCCAGTTGAAGATGTCAGCTGCGAGAATGAAGCAGAGATCCAGAAGCATGGACAGACTGTGCACGAGCTCATGGACAGGAGCCCATGAAAATTTTCAAGCGAGGGAGTATGATGCAGGAGCATCTCAAGCGAGCCAGTGCGGAGATAAAAGACAGCTGGAAAAGCACCCAGCGCAAATTTTGAAAATGTCTTGAAACATTAATGATGTCATCAAGTGGAGGCACACTTGTATAATGTAAAAGGACCTTGAGCGATCCGCTCTCGTCCTTAGTAGGTAGAAGGCATTTATAATAGTTAATGCAAGTAGATAGAAGTTAATGCGTAGATTAGACAATTTAGAATGAAAGAGGGAAACAGGATATAGACACCCTCATTGTGTATTGTAATGGAATTATGTCAATTGAGAGCATAGAGCATAGAAGAGAAGAAGCAAAGAGCTTATAGAAGAATTCCATGTACAAAAGTTCTGGATTAATACAAAAAGGCTTTGACTCAGATTCATGGTGTCCAAATATTCTCTGTGTATGCATTATTGAATGTTATGCTCATGAATGCTTTACTCTTTTTGTCATGCAATTGCTTTTATGCTATGTATGAATGATTTCTTGTTGAATGTTTGAAATATGAGAGGAAGAGTAAGAAATGAATTTCAATTGTTTCTCTGTCTGAGTGAGTAAAATTCCTGCAAGGAGTGCAGTTGAATTGTCCGCAAGGAGTGCATTGACAAAGGGTTCAGAGGTTTATCTCTGAAAGCTCAGATAAGATAGCTTTTGTTCTCATTCTCATAGAAGTACAAGTTGAGCACAGGAGCCATGCAAAGTGTGTGCGGGCCAAGTAAAGTCTCAGAGTTTGCAAACCTGAGAAATTGTTGAAGGACTACTGTTGTAGGGAGTGCGTAGAGTTGAAGGACTTCAATTCCTTGGAGTAATTGAGGAATTTGCCACAAGGAGTGCGTGCAAGAGTCTTCTTTAAGACTCGGAGTTGGAAAAATCTCAGGAAGGATAAAGCCTTCGAAATTGTCGAAGAGAAGCACAGGAAGTTTGTGCATTGGAGCATTGAGAAGGCGTCGCAAGTTTGTGTCGCAAGCGGTTAAGTACCGTTGAAAAACACTTTGGTAAAAAGTTGCAGAAGTCCTTGAGAATGAAGAGAAACAGATAGTCGAAATTCTTCGTGGAGAATTCGCGAAGTCCCGCGAGCTGTCAGATCTCACGGAGGAGTATGGGAGTTATGGAGCGTGTTTTCAAAGATTCAAGCTCAGGAGAGGCAGAGCCGTAGATTCAAGACAACAAGGTCTGTTGGATTTACCCGTGGATTTCCATTTCAGGGTTTCGTGAGTTGAAGTCTCGAAATCCTTGCATTAAGACTCGTGAAGTTGCAAAGTGTGAAGTCTCGAAAAGGCGGAAAGTCTAGTTGTGGGACCAGCATTGGGAATCGTGTCAAGGGTTGACATTTTAGGATTTCGGGAAATAGAGAATCGAGATTTCAAGGTTCATGAAGCAGAGTTGCATGACATCGCAACTCGTGAACTCGCAATAAGGAGAAATCCGAAATTGGCAAGGGAAAGGTCAAGTGTTGACTATTTTCAGGTTTCGGGGATTTGAGAGACAGGGCGCTTGACTACCGGATTCGCGAAATCTGATCTCCCGAAGTATAAAGGGGGAAATTTCTCAAGGTTATTTGTGGGTGCAGATTTCCCAAAAGGGAAATAGAAGAGCCTATTGTTGAGAGCTCTTCGGGCCAGTGGAAGAGGAAAGATCCTGTGTGCGTGGACTTTTGACCTGCAGGTTAGGAGGGTTGCGTCAGTTGGTCAAGAGGAAATGGTTGGTCGACTCTCTGACCATAAATAATTGGTGGAGGAATAGGTCCTGCCTACTCATCTAGGTGAGGTGAAAGAGGAGGATGAGGAATGGGCCATGCCTATTCATCTAGGTGAGGTGAAAGAGGAGGAGGAAGAATATGTGTTTCCTTCTCATGATATGGGTGAGGTGAAGGAGGAGGAGGAGGATGTGGAGAGGGATCACAACCACCCTCATCAATCGATGGGGTACTAGACGAATGAACTGTAATGAAAGGGGAGTTGTGTCTATCATCGAGATCCCTCCTCGCTACTAGTATCCCGATAACTCCGGCAGTATGATGAATAAGAGGAATTAAATCATGTGGCATCTCCCTTGAAAGATCCAAGAGCATCGGATCTGCACTGATGTTTCACATCAACACAGGGTGGACTCCTACCTCAATCAAAAGTGCACATATTTGGTCTCCCAACTCCAACCTGAATCGTGTATCTAGCCTACGACGCATGTCGTCGGATATATGCACCTGAGGACCCTGACCCATTGCAGCCTCATGAATCTTATCCTCCTCAACAGTTGTTGGGGGAGGAGGCACGTCCCCAATGAAAGTGTCAATATCTGCAAAAGATAAAGTACATAATAATAATTACATAGTTTCATTAAATAATTTAATAAAGAAAGTTAAAGAACGTGTTAGAATTAATTTTATTCTAATTAAGTAAGACAATAAAATGAAACTAGATTAATTTAAACAAAACACTAATATTACCTCTATCATCTAGTGTCTCATCTAGTGTGAAGAGGATGTTCATACATCCTCTCCAATCCAAACCCACGTAAGGACATGACACCATAACAAACATATGATCTGCCTCATTGGCTAGTAGCCCCAATGCGTCTGGGGAAATCTTGGTGTGAAACTCCGACTGACCCCTCTTTGGAATAATCTCCCCCCACATGTGCATCCGCACATGATTCCTCGGCCTAGCAGGCTGAGAGAAACAATTCGACCTCGTCTCTAGAAAAATCTCAAAAAATAAGAAAAAAAACAATGAGGCAAAAGGGAAGTTCAACCTCCCACGTATCATAGCACGACATATTTCTAGCGCTATACAAAATTGCCACAAAAACATGGCATACCATCTGATACACTGTGGCCTCTATACCAACGAATAAACCTAATACAAAGGATGGAAATTGTTGGCCCTCGACCAAGTTTTGGGGATACTTTGGTCAGTTTTGGAGGTTTTGGCCCACTTTTGGACTTCGACACGTTGGTCGAAGTAGGAGCGCCCAGGCGGAGCTAAGATCGTGGATCTCACCTATTTTGAGGGTTATGTGGACCCAGTAAGGGGTCCTCTAGGCTTTGTAACGAGTTTATGGGATGTCAGCCCATGGGTTTTCCCCATGTTTAGGCCTTATTGTAAGATTTTGTAAACTATAAATAAAGAGGAATGTAGTGTAGAAGAAAGTAGTTATGTGTGCGTCGAGGCTTTGTGCTTGAATGTGATTTTTTAGACTGTGATTAGTTCTTGTGATGCTCGGTGTGGAGCAGGTGCTGAGTGATGTGATAAGAGATTTTGGATCTGTGCATTTAACCTATTTTTGGAAGGCAAAGAAGGAGGATCTAGTTCTTAGTGCCCAAATATCTTTTCTTGTGCGAAGTTAGACTCTGTGGCTTAGTGCACAAGAGTGACTGAATGTAATATCTTGACAAATAATTAAGAGACGAAGCATTTTTTGTACGTATCCCCACCCTAGGGTGAACCACGTATATCTGGTGTCTCATGGTTTGCTTTGTGCAGTGTATTTTATGTTATGCATTTTCTTAGTTCTTTGATTAAGATGTGTACTAAATATATATTTTGTTGCTTAAGTACTTTACTTATGTTAAAGGGTAAATCAATGCTATACTTAACTCATAGTGCTAAGTGCTCAGGGTTCATAATCACTTGTTGTTACTGTGCTTATCTGACTTTGATTATGCTCTACGATGTTAATGAGGTTAATAAACTAATGCATGTTCACTTCCTAAGCATTAACAAAATATTTTGTGAAGTGCTCTTATCACATAATCGTGTCCCATCCTTGTTACAAACACATGCGTCCTGTAACCCCCCCTGATTCTACCTCTGGTGAGACTTTGCCTGCTTCACAGGTGTTGCTGAAAGGGCCGGTAGTCAAGGTTTTGTTGGTGCATTGTTAAGCATTGAACCTTGGATCTTCCCTTGTGCCAACAAATGGTTCCATTGTCAGGACCAGGATCTTCTTGAGGGAATGTCAAGGTGGTTTCCATCGAAGACAAAAATTCAGAAGTGGATAGAAGAAAAAGAAAGGGACTTTGTTGAAGCTCAGAAGTGGAACCCTAGCATTAGTACAAAAGACTGGTTGGGAAGGTAGATCTTTACTGATGTGCACGAGATTTTATTTGCAGGAGTTCATCAAGAGTTATCCGAGTGGTTAGCCAGAATAGTAGACACTCAGTTTGAAATCATATCTAGACCACCTGTGGTTTGGAAATCGACGTTGATTAAGAAATTCAAGAAAGTTGATAACATTGTGTCAAGGGCAGTAGATCTCTGGTATGACAACACTATTGGAGGGTACATTACTAAATTTTGTATTGACAGAGTGGAATCATGTATTCAAGTAGAGAGGTATTTCTTCAAGGGACCTAGAGGAAAGTTACTCTGAAGAAACCTTCAGCAAGGAAGAAAATGTGTGCCAATAAGCCATAGTAGGAAGCCACTCTCACTGAAGACGACATTAGTCTGGTTCGAGGAGCTATGGAGGATGCCTTTGAAGAAATGTTGCATATATACGAAGAGAAACAAGTAGAGTTATATGAAAGGATTAAGAGGGAGTTTAAGGAAGTGCAACAGGTTGTTTGCTTGGTCCGCACAATGCCTACTGCGTCGTATGCGCATTCCTCATCATAGATCGTAGACTTGGGCGACAAACCAAATCCGCATGGTGAACCAGGGATTTGGATCACCCTCCCCAAGTATAGCATCAATTTTCCCACCCCCACAACACTACAGGCTAGCCCCAACTTGGATGTTGAGGTTAACCTTAAAGGAATACCTCTAGAAAAGGTCGAAGTATTGGAGGTAGGTTTGAAGGCATACAGAAGGGAACAAAGAGAAATGATCGCTGAAAGAGAAGCCTAGCTAAGAAGGCTTGTTGATGCAACTTAAGCTCAGTTCCAGAGAGCTCAGGAAGAGAAGGAGAAGGATACAAAAGCCTTGCAAAAGGAGAAAGACAAAGTCCTAGTACATTTACGAGTAGCACAGGATAGTGTAGTTGCCTATGAAAGTGAGAAAGCAGAGCTTCAGGAGGAAAATAAAGCTGGCAAAGCCCAACTACAAAAAGAAAAAAAGAAGTTGCTTACAGGGCAGGCTATGGTCAAAGAAGAAGTAAGAAAAGCATGTCGCTATGTGCCAGTCTTGGTATAGGAGGAGAAAGATCTTGTTGAAGCTCCAGTAGCGAAGCTCGCAGAGACCCTCTAGCAGTTTCAGGCTAGGATAGTTTAACTGGAGGCCCAAACAATGTCAAGCACCCCGAAGGAGGTGCGTGACCAGAGGGAGGAGTCCGCCAAAAACACAATAGCAAGTATAAAATCCCTCGCCTAGGCATATAAACAGTTGAGTGACAGAAGCGCCCAGACGTATGAACACCTCGTTGAGGATCCAAAGTTAAAGAAGCTAGAGGCTCAGTTACAAGAGGCATAGCAGCAAGAATTTTCATTGCAGGCATAGATGAAGTTGCTCACAACAGTGGAAAGGATGAAGAGATCCCAGGAGAAGCACACCGTACAGCAGCAGATCACTTCCCTCCAAAGTAAGGTGATGGATGTAACATAGAAGTTAAAACCTATGCAGGACGAACCTTGCAAGGTGTTCGAGGAGATCGATGGTCAGGGTTCACAGTTAGATCAAGTAGTTGTAGTAGTAGAACAACGCCAGGAAGGCCTTGTTACAAAGAAGGCAATCCAGGAGCTCGCTGAGTAGGAGTCTTAGGCGAGGCAACAATTTGAGGCAGCTCTAGTTAAGATCGAAGATTTTGAAGTAGCATTATCCAGACCTAAGTGACTCAGGACGAGTCACAGGTGAGTGTTGGGGGCATGTTGGACCTCGACCAAGTTTTGGGGAATCTTTGGTTAGATTGGAGGTTTTGGCCCACTTTTGGACTTCGACATGTTGGTCGAAGTAGGAGCGCCTAGGAGAAGCTGAGATCATGGATATCACCTATTTTAAGGGTTATGTGGACCCAGTAAGGGGTCCTCTTGGATTTGTAACAGGTTTATGGGATGTCATCCCATGGGTTTTCCCCATGTTTAGGCCTTATTGTAAGATTTTGTAAAGTATAAATAAAGAGGAATGTAGTGTAGAAGCAAGTAGTTATGTGTGCATCGAGGCTTTGTGCTCGAATGTGATTTTGTAGACTTTTATTAGTTCTTGTGATGCTTAGTGTGCAGCAAGTGCTAAGTGTTGTGATAAGAGATTGTGGCTCTGTGTATTTGACTTATTTTTGGAAGGCAAAGAAGGAGGATCTAGTGCTTAGTGCGCAGATCTTTTGTCTTGTGCGAAGTTTGAATCCGTGGCTTAGTGCACAGGAGTGACTGGATGTAAGATCTTGGAGAATAATAAAGAGGCGAAGCAGTTTGTGGACGTAGCCCCACCCTGGGGTGAACCACGTATATCTAGTGTCTCATGGTTTTCTTTGTGCAATGTATTTTATGTTATGCATTTTCTTAGTGCTTTGATTATGATGTGTACTGAATATATATTTTGTTGCTTAAGTACTTTACTTATGTTAAAGGGTAAATGAATGTTAGACTTAACTCATAGTGTTAAGTGCTAAGTGTTAAGTGCTCAGGGTGCATAATCACTTGTTGTTACTGCACTTATTTGTCTTTGATTATGCTCTGCGATGTTAATGAGGTTAATAAACTAATGCATGTTCACTTCCTAAGCGTTAAAAAAATATTATTCAAAGTGATCTTATCACAGAATCATGTCCCAGCCTGGTTACAGAAACCTACATCCTATAACCCCCCCTATTTCTACCTTGGGTGAAACTTCGCGTGCTTCACAGGTGTTGTCGAAAGGGCCAGTAGTCAGGGTTTTGTTGGTGCATTGTTAAGCGTTTAACCCTGGGTCTGCCCCTATTCCAACAGAAACTAATGTTCTTCCCATCACCAGTAAAGTGTGTTATGGTCGCCACTAATAGTGATAGACACCGAACCTCCTCTGCACCAAAAGAAGCGATCCGTAGTTTTCCAAAAGACACCTGAAAAATAGCTGGGGAAAGTACATCAACCCTAATATATCACTGAGAATGCATGAGCTGAATCTCTACTACAACACCTACTGAGACATATGGGAACTGGGGAAAATCCTCCCCTCGCCTGGATATCCCATTGATAAAGTAAATATCCTCCTTAGTGGGATGGTACCATTGATTTAGACCCACATGGAAATCCTTTCAATGGACATCCCATCGATGGCTTGTTAGTTGTGGAGCCTAATTATCTCCCTCATTCATAGGTTTGTTTCATTTGTGCTTGGGCCCCATTCCCTAACGGGGTGGTGTGGGGAGGATTTCCCCCCACAAATGTGGCCAGGGGGTCCAGGGGGGGGCGGTGACAATTTTTGTAGGCCCCCCTAGCAGGGGATTTGGGGGCAGCATCCCCGAAGTGAAATATTTGGAAACAATTCCTTGTAAAATATTGTAATTTCGTAGTCAATATGGACCATTTATTATAAGGCCACAGATTTGGAAGTAGAAGTTATTTTTTATGGTTTTTTTTCCCTAGAAGGAAACCCTCTCTTATGAGGGAATTGTATTGTGGCTCTGTATTATTGCAAATATTGTAATCTGAGGGAGGATACTATGAGAGAAAGAAGAGTAAGTTACAGTGGGTGTGTTGTGGGTTGTATCCCTTCATTTTGTTGGATAATAAAAAGGAATGACTTGGAAATTTCTTTGGTGGACGTAGCCCACACTGGGTGAACCACGTATATCTGTGTCTCTATTATATTATGTATCTTTTATGTTTTATCTCCACATTTGTTTTATTTTATTTCTCGCGATCTTGTTTTTCTAGCATGGATCAGATGCACCAATAACCCAGAGTGCCCCTTCAGGGATGTAGCCTCCTCATAGTACTTAAGGATGCCTACATTCATCAAGAGAAAATGAGCAGTTTCATTAATAGGGTGAGGGTACAAATCCCTCTCTCTCTCCCTCACCTCCCATTCATGCACAACATTGTATAGGTCCACCCTCTGCTCCTACTGCTCCTACTTCTCTCTCCTCTCACATCTCTGCATGATGAACATATGAAATACATCAGGCTCACTCATACATAAAACATAAAAAAAAAAACTACTAATTGAAAATTTTATTTATAAATACGGAAAAATAACTTCCTTCAAATAATAAGTAAATTTCATAACTGGTCCACCTAAAAATAGTCAAGCACCGCCCATGGTGCGTACATAACTTGTGAGCACCGCCCACAGTGCACCAGTGTAAACTAACTCATCGTATAAAAATTGTTATATTATGTTATGCGGTGTGTTGCATAACCCTACTGCACCAGTGCAGTCAGGTAAACCCACGCCTTTGTGAGTTACAGTTATCCTATGCATCACTTAAAACAAAAATAAATTAAAATTCTAACGCATCATAAAACAATTTTTCAAAAATCAGTTAAGGAGGTGTGAATAGGTTCCTTATTATGCCCCTGTATGTTTAAGTAATGGATATGCACCACCTCACCAATTTTTTAAAAATGACACACTGCCCCACCAGTGCATTACGACTACCCTACGCACTGATTAAAATAAAAACAAATTAAAATCCTAACACACCGTAAAACAATTTTTTTTAAATTAGTTAAGACGGTGCATATACGTTCCTTAAATGCACTAGTGTATTTCGGTAACATCGATGCACCTCCCCACCAATTTTTTTAAATTGACGAGTACGTAAATTTGCAATTTTTTATCTAATTGTTTCAAGTGAAGCGTTCAAGTTATTCGGCTCACACCGCTAGCGATGCACACTGAGAATTTAGAGGGAGCATCACAACAAAATGCCAATTGTTATATAGCGGTGTGTTTTTAAACATGAATGCACTGATGTGCACGCTTACTAATGCACCACACAAAATAATATATCTGATTCATATGGTGCATCATGTACTGTAACAGACCAGTGTGTTAGAGGTACTGAGACGCACCGACGAATAGCTATATAATTTTACACAGTGCGTTGATAAACAGATGCATCAGTGCATTACTTTTTACCTACACACCACCGAGGAATTTAACATTATGTTGTGTCGTGACTTGTAAATTTATAGGGTGCACCGACTGCGATGCAAGTGAAACGTCTCGAACGCTCCACGTAGAATTTCTTTTTTTTAAACAGTGAAAAATTAACTCAATTTTAAATTTTAATCCATCAAAAACTTAAGTTTTAAAGAAACAAATATATTACCTGAATATTTTTTCATCGGGGAGGCATGGTTGGTGTTGATAATTACAGTTGCGTGAGACATTCTTCAGGACACAAACTGATTGAGTCGACCTGAAAGAGAGCCCCTGAAATGGGCATGTGGTTCCTATCTGAGACAAAACTGGAACGTAGTGATGGCCTCCTCCTTACAAAGAGTTCAGAAGAACTCTAGATGATTCTCATGTGTAATGCAGTGAGAAAGGAGATATGTTGAGTTGTACATGCATGTGGTTGAGCACAAGGTGAACGTGTGAATTCCCATAGAGATGGGTGCATCGTCATGAGACAGAGATAAAAATGATGTATTAGCCTCCTCTGAGAAGAGAGTTGATATGATGAACTTCATATGACTCTCATGTGTAATGCAGTGGGAAAGAAGATCTATTAAGTGACGTTCCTGTGGATGAGCATAGGTGAATGTGATCCTAGTGGTTGAGCACTAGTGAGTGTGGTTCTCCTGTGAGATGTAGTGAGATAGAGATATGGACATCCTTATGGATGTGCCCCTAGTGGTTGAGCACTAGTGGGTGTATGAAATCCCTTGCTATATTTCTCAAGATTCAGACATGCATGTAACCCTAATTGTAATGTAAAGGGTACAGGTCGGCCCCACCTTAATGTAATTGATAATTAATGTAAAATATAATTAATCTGGTTAATATTAATTATATTATGAGATAGAGAGGTCAACCCTATTGTGCCAATATAAACATATGTTGACAGGTCAAGTCTAATATAAGTAAAGGTAAATTCCCCATTGAGGAATCCTATCTTTTGTGTCAGTTTGGAAATTTCAGCAAGTACATCTTCTTGGGAAAAATGTGCACCTATCTTGGGCGCTAGTCTTCTAGGGTTTGCAAGAACCCTCTTGTGTGCTAGGTTTTCTTGGTGGTGAAGTTATTTCTCCTGAAGAATATAGAAAAGGATTTGGTTGGGTTTTCTTCCCTTGTTGAGAAGGGTTTCCCAAGATACTTCTCGTGTTCTTATGCATGGTGTTTATTCTTGTGATCTTGATTGTTGCAACATAATTGGTTATGGTTTAAGTAAAATGTTAAAATGGAATGAACTTCATGCTTAAACCTTATATATTGAAAAATCAACATGGTTTCAAAGCATAGGTCTTGAAAAACCCTTGAACAAGAATTTAAAAGGATAAACCATCCTCCTTCTGCAATTCCATACAGCCTCTAGGGTTTCTACAGAAATATGTACTACCCTCACTTAATCAGCTCTTTCAGCACTTTACAAGTGGACATTGAAATAAAACTTGGAACAAGTTGTACAAACTTCCTCAGCGCATCTCCAGAGACCATCAAAGTAAAATTCTGAGTATTTTGAGTTTTTTTCCCTAGGGTTTCTAGGGTGACAATATTTTCTACAGAATCTTGATCTTCGAGTTTCTGCAACTTCTTGAAGAAACATTTCAACTCAACAAGCATTATTGTGAGACTCTCAAAGTTGATTGTTGGTAGTCATAATCCTAACAATATCTAAGGTTACTATTCCAACCTAATCTTTAGGTTTTCTAAGTCCGGTTGGGGAGAGTTTGAGAAGAAATTTGAACAAATGAAGAACAAAACTTTAGTAGAAGATAGGCTTGATGGAGCAAGCAACTTCATCTCCTGGAAATCAATGCTTTAGGTCACCCTTGAAGAATATGACCTTTTTGATGTGGTAACTAAAACTTTACCAGATACAACTACCAATGAAGAGAAGAATATAAGAAAGGAGGAATATGTCAAAGCAAGAAAAATAATCATCTCTTACCTCGTATTGCCAACCTAAAGACAACTTATGAAATGTATGAAGCATTACAAGAAATGTTTGAAAGTGACAACACCCTCAGAGCTCTTACCTTGAAGATCCAACTTCAAAGTACCAAGATGATGAAAGGTGATACAGTTTCTATCTTATTTATGAAGATA
>SNQJ01S0038176.1:0-29101 GCA_010110895.2 Picea sitchensis | reverse complement strand
ATATGAAATACATCAGGCTCACTCATACATAAAACATAAAAAAAAAAACTACTAATTGAAAATTTTATTTATAAATACGGAAAAATAACTTCCTTCAAATAATAAGTAAATTTCATAACTGGTCCACCTAAAAATAGTCAAGCACCGCCCATGGTGCGTACATAACTTGTGAGCACCGCCCACAGTGCACCAGTGTAAACTAACTCATCGTATAAAAATTGTTATATTATGTTATGCGGTGTGTTGCATAACCCTACTGCACCAGTGCAGTCAGGTAAACCCACGCCTTTGTGAGTTACAGTTATCCTATGCATCACTTAAAACAAAAATAAATTAAAATTCTAACGCATCATAAAACAATTTTTCAAAAATCAGTTAAGGAGGTGTGAATAGGTTCCTTATTATGCCCCTGTATGTTTAAGTAATGGATATGCACCACCTCACCAATTTTTTAAAAATGACACACTGCCCCACCAGTGCATTACGACTACCCTACGCACTGATTAAAATAAAAACAAATTAAAATCCTAACACACCGTAAAACAATTTTTTTTAAATTAGTTAAGACGGTGCATATACGTTCCTTAAATGCACTAGTGTATTTCGGTAACATCGATGCACCTCCCCACCAATTTTTTTAAATTGACGAGTACGTAAATTTGCAATTTTTTATCTAATTGTTTCAAGTGAAGCGTTCAAGTTATTCGGCTCACACCGCTAGCGATGCACACTGAGAATTTAGAGGGAGCATCACAACAAAATGCCAATTGTTATATAGCGGTGTGTTTTTAAACATGAATGCACTGATGTGCACGCTTACTAATGCACCACACAAAATAATATATCTGATTCATATGGTGCATCATGTACTGTAACAGACCAGTGTGTTAGAGGTACTGAGACGCACCGACGAATAGCTATATAATTTTACACAGTGCGTTGATAAACAGATGCATCAGTGCATTACTTTTTACCTACACACCACCGAGGAATTTAACATTATGTTGTGTCGTGACTTGTAAATTTATAGGGTGCACCGACTGCGATGCAAGTGAAACGTCTCGAACGCTCCACGTAGAATTTCTTTTTTTTAAACAGTGAAAAATTAACTCAATTTTAAATTTTAATCCATCAAAAACTTAAGTTTTAAAGAAACAAATATATTACCTGAATATTTTTTCATCGGGGAGGCATGGTTGGTGTTGATAATTACAGTTGCGTGAGACATTCTTCAGGACACAAACTGATTGAGTCGACCTGAAAGAGAGCCCCTGAAATGGGCATGTGGTTCCTATCTGAGACAAAACTGGAACGTAGTGATGGCCTCCTCCTTACAAAGAGTTCAGAAGAACTCTAGATGATTCTCATGTGTAATGCAGTGAGAAAGGAGATATGTTGAGTTGTACATGCATGTGGTTGAGCACAAGGTGAACGTGTGAATTCCCATAGAGATGGGTGCATCGTCATGAGACAGAGATAAAAATGATGTATTAGCCTCCTCTGAGAAGAGAGTTGATATGATGAACTTCATATGACTCTCATGTGTAATGCAGTGGGAAAGAAGATCTATTAAGTGACGTTCCTGTGGATGAGCATAGGTGAATGTGATCCTAGTGGTTGAGCACTAGTGAGTGTGGTTCTCCTGTGAGATGTAGTGAGATAGAGATATGGACATCCTTATGGATGTGCCCCTAGTGGTTGAGCACTAGTGGGTGTATGAAATCCCTTGCTATATTTCTCAAGATTCAGACATGCATGTAACCCTAATTGTAATGTAAAGGGTACAGGTCGGCCCCACCTTAATGTAATTGATAATTAATGTAAAATATAATTAATCTGGTTAATATTAATTATATTATGAGATAGAGAGGTCAACCCTATTGTGCCAATATAAACATATGTTGACAGGTCAAGTCTAATATAAGTAAAGGTAAATTCCCCATTGAGGAATCCTATCTTTTGTGTCAGTTTGGAAATTTCAGCAAGTACATCTTCTTGGGAAAAATGTGCACCTATCTTGGGCGCTAGTCTTCTAGGGTTTGCAAGAACCCTCTTGTGTGCTAGGTTTTCTTGGTGGTGAAGTTATTTCTCCTGAAGAATATAGAAAAGGATTTGGTTGGGTTTTCTTCCCTTGTTGAGAAGGGTTTCCCAAGATACTTCTCGTGTTCTTATGCATGGTGTTTATTCTTGTGATCTTGATTGTTGCAACATAATTGGTTATGGTTTAAGTAAAATGTTAAAATGGAATGAACTTCATGCTTAAACCTTATATATTGAAAAATCAACATGGTTTCAAAGCATAGGTCTTGAAAAACCCTTGAACAAGAATTTAAAAGGATAAACCATCCTCCTTCTGCAATTCCATACAGCCTCTAGGGTTTCTACAGAAATATGTACTACCCTCACTTAATCAGCTCTTTCAGCACTTTACAAGTGGACATTGAAATAAAACTTGGAACAAGTTGTACAAACTTCCTCAGCGCATCTCCAGAGACCATCAAAGTAAAATTCTGAGTATTTTGAGTTTTTTTCCCTAGGGTTTCTAGGGTGACAATATTTTCTACAGAATCTTGATCTTCGAGTTTCTGCAACTTCTTGAAGAAACATTTCAACTCAACAAGCATTATTGTGAGACTCTCAAAGTTGATTGTTGGTAGTCATAATCCTAACAATATCTAAGGTTACTATTCCAACCTAATCTTTAGGTTTTCTAAGTCCGGTTGGGGAGAGTTTGAGAAGAAATTTGAACAAATGAAGAACAAAACTTTAGTAGAAGATAGGCTTGATGGAGCAAGCAACTTCATCTCCTGGAAATCAATGCTTTAGGTCACCCTTGAAGAATATGACCTTTTTGATGTGGTAACTAAAACTTTACCAGATACAACTACCAATGAAGAGAAGAATATAAGAAAGGAGGAATATGTCAAAGCAAGAAAAATAATCATCTCTTACCTCGTATTGCCAACCTAAAGACAACTTATGAAATGTATGAAGCATTACAAGAAATGTTTGAAAGTGACAACACCCTCAGAGCTCTTACCTTGAAGATCCAACTTCAAAGTACCAAGATGATGAAAGGTGATACAGTTTCTATCTTATTTATGAAGATATCATAGATTAAAGAACAACTAGAAGCCATTGGAGAAATCATGTCTGACAGAGAACTTGTCCTATCCACTCTCAACAACCTTACAAAACATTGGTAGCCTTTTATTCAAAGTATCAGTGGAAGAGAAATTATACCAACCTTTGATCATTTATGGACAGACTGTAATCAAGAATAACTTAGACATTCTCCAAGACACAGATAAAGACGAGATTCTCTAGAACTTAGAGTTGGGTACATCGTTATGAGACAGAGATAAAGATGATGTATTAGCCTCCTCTGAGCAGAGAGTTGAGATGATGAACTCCATATGACTCTCCTGTGTAATGCAGTGGAAAAGAACATATGTTGAGTGGACATGTCTGTGGATAAGCACAGGTGAACGTGATCCTAGTGGTTGAGAACTAGTGAGTGTGGTTCTCCTATGAGATGCAGTGAGATAGAGATATGGACATCCCTATGGATGTTACCCTAGTGGTTGAGCACTACTGGGTGTATGAAATACCTTGCTATATTTCTCAAGATTCAGACCATCCTGTAACCCTAATTGTAATGTAAAGGGTACAGGTCGGCCCCACCTTAATGTAATTGATAATTAATGTAAAAGATAATTAATTTGGTTAATATTAATTATATTATGAGATAGAGAGGTAGGCCTTCTTATGCCAATAGACACTTATGTTGACATGTCAAGTCTAATATAAGTAAAGGTAAATTCCCCATTGAGGAATCATATCTTTTGTGTGAGTTTGAAAATTTCAGCAAGTACATCTTCTTGGGAAAAATGCGCACCTATCTTGGGCGCTAGTCTTCTAGGGTTTGTAAGAACCCTCTTGTGTGCTAGGTTTTCTTGGTGGTGAAGGTCTTTCTCTTGAAGAATATAGCAAAGGATTTGGCTGGGTTTTCTTCCCTTGTTGAGAAGGGTTTCCCAAGATACTTCTTGTATTCTTGTGCATGGTGTTTCTTCTTGTGATCTTGGTTGTTGCAACATAATTGGTTATGGTTTAAGTAAAATGTTAAAATTGAATGAACTTCATGCTTAAACCTTGTCTATTGAAAAATCAACAGTTGGCACGTAATAAAAAAAACTAAATTTTCCCACCATTTGGAAAAATTTGAAAGCAATGCATACAATAATAGACGAAAGGAAGGAAAGCAAGGGAAGCACCGACGACATGGAGCTTTAGAGAGGAAAAATTTTCACCGATGCTTTTGAGCTCTACAACACTGAAAATGGTAAAAATGAATTTTATGACTGGTAATTTTTTTTTTATTAAACCCTGTTCCAGTGCGCTCGATGACTTAACACACTGATGCTACAATATTTATGTAGTGCACTGGATAATATTTTTGACAAATAATCCAAACATAGTGCACCCTTTTAGAGCATGAGTTTGCACCATGCATCTGGTTACTATGGAGCACACTGACGTATATATTTTTTTAACAAAATCCTACAATGGTGTGTATTTGTTTTATTTAACCCTGCCATGATGCAGTCGATTGTTCGACACACCGATGCGTCCGGTGTTACATAGGGAACCAAATTAATTTTTTTTAAATAACCCTAACATGGTGCTCCCTTTGGAGAAATGGTGCACCCCAGTGTGTCAGTATTCTATGGAGTGCACCGACATATAGTTTTTGAAATAATCCTACAATGGTGCATAAATGTTTTTATTTAACCATGTCATGGTGTTCTCTATTATTAGTGACATAGGTGTGTTTGGTTTTAACAAGCACACTAGATTATATTTTTTTTTTAATAACCCTATCATGGTGTGTCCATTTAGAGAACGTGTGCTGACCGATGCGTATGTATACCACAGAGTGCACCAGAGTATATTTTTCGAAATAATCCTACAATGGTGCGTATTTGTTTTATTTAATCATGTCACAGTGCAGTTATTGATGCAATGCCCCGGTGCGTTGGGGTGTTATAGATGCACCGGTGCGATGTCTTTTAAATATATGCACCATTCTGCTTTAAAAGTTATCGAAATTTTTATTTTCTAGTAATATAGATTAGAATTTTGCTAGACTGAGCATGCTATAGACTCAAGGATTTAGTGAACTCCCAAGTATATTATAAATGTGAAATGATTATAGTTTAGGATTTTGAGAGACAACTATGATCATTGACAGAAGGATCAAGCTTATTATCATTGATGGAGAGATCACACAGGTTATGATCATTGATGGTGAGATCATGCAAGTTATGATCATTGACAGCGAGATCACACAGTTTATGATCATTGAATGTGAGTTCACACAAGTTATTATCCTTGATGGTGAGATCACGCATGTTATGATAATTGACAATGATGCAAGCTGGTTATGATCATTGGCAGCGAGATCACACAAGGTTATAATCATTGACGATCATGATGGTGATATGGTAAGGGTGATCCAGATGGTAGTAGGTACCCATGGAGAAAGATTCCCATCGTGGACATCATGGTCATAAGAACTAAAGTTTTCACCATAATCACACACAATTGTGAGTTAGCAACTAATATAGATTAGAATTTTGCTAGACAACCCGTTATTTGGGAGTTCACTAAATACTAGAGTTTACAACATGCATCAGATGATTATAGATTAGAATTTTGAGAGACTACCCATACTTTAGAATCAAGTCTTTACAGTTGAAATACTTGTACTTTTGACTCAAGTCTTTATAGTTGAAATGCCTATACTTTAGACTAAATTATTTATAGCTGAAATGTAGACAAACAAATTCATAGAAACATCCAGGAAACAAATTCCTCTCCCTCGCCTCCCAATCCTGTACAACATTGTACAGGTCAACCCTCTATTCCTGTTGATGTTGATTCTCTCTCAGCTGACGTATCTCCATGATTAAGAATATGGAAAGTATTTTTTTTAATTTAACCCTTTTACGGTGTGCTAGATAACTAGCCGCAGTGGTGCATCATTATTTACATAGCGCACCAGAGTATTTTTTTTTTAAACCTTGCCACAATGCGCCATTGTTTGAGAGAAACCATCAAAACTGGTGTAATTGTTTAAGTATTGCATAGTTGTATATAATGTTTTTAAATATAGCACTACCACAGTGCACAATTATTTAGAGAAACTGTGTGCGTCAGTGCATCATTATTTTTGTAGTGCATCAAAGTATTTTTTTTGTTTGAAATAACCCTACTACGATGCATTAGTTTTGCAGGCACTGATGCGTCAGTTGTATAAAACACACTGGGGCATTATATATTTATAAAAGCATCATACAAAAACATCCGCTAAAACCTCTGCATGCTCACCTTTGCTAGTATTCTCCGCTATAAATGGATTTTTGGGCTATTTTAATAGGGGCATCTGCAAAAACATCCGCTAGAGGGTCTTTTCCATGTAGTGTAGTTATCAACTAATTTTAATTCAATGGGAGGTTATGGATTAGTGAGGAGATATGTATTGTACAATGAAATTCATGATATCCTTTGGTAATCCCATAATGTATTATTTGAAAAAAAACTACATAGGAAAGGATACTATAACAAAATTTGTGGGTAGGATTATAATGGCTAATAGTATTGAAGGATATAGATGCATATAATAAATCCTACGATGTATGTAAATGGAATGGAAAACCATTTAAGAGGGATGAAATTCCTTTACATCCCATGATAGAATTACAACCATTTTTGAACTTAGTAAAAGGCTTGATTGGATCTATCAATCCCTAGGCTAGGAAATCTGGCACAAGTTAAATCATTTGTGCTACTAATTATCTAACTTAGTGGGAAAAGTCCAACACTGCTAGATATTTATCTAATCAAATTGAGACATGATCTAAATTTGGCACAAGGAAAAGACTTCATTGGATCTATCAATCCCTAGGCTAGGAAATCTGGCACAAGTTATATCATTACTTCTATCGACTATCTAACTTAGCGGTAAAAGGCCAACACCACTAGATATTTATCTAATCAAATTGTCTCATTATCTAAATTTGAGATCATAACCATGTTTGGCAACCTAAGCAGTCTAGCAATGACCAAGGTACGCACTTTTTGAATGTTACCATCAAATCCTTGGAAAAATACATACTAATTTATCATTACAAGAGTAGTCCCTAATACATAACATCCACAAGGTAATGGTACAATGGAAGCATTTAATAATATATTGAGACATGGGATCACAAAGGCATGTGTAGTTAATAAATTAATTGGGATGACAGAACACTCATAGTTATGTGGGCATGTAGGACTAAGGATAATAAATTAACAAAACACATACTATTCAGTTTGGTGGATGGCGGAGAAGTAGTGGTGCCTTCTAAATTTGTGGTAGCTAGCATATTTAACGCTCAAGCTACAAATATGACAAAGATAGAATCATTGGAAGAGGGGTTGGAAACCTTACTAGAGATTGAAGAGGGTAGATTTATAGTAGGATGCCACTAAACTATAGAGAAGAACATACATAAATATTGACATGACAGACACATCAAGAGAAAGACATTAACTCAATGATATATGGTACTATTGTATGAAAACAAATTATTGAAGCATCTAGACAAGATAAGAATGCATCAACTAGGACCATTTCTAATTCGATTATTTCAATATTTATTAGTTGTTAAATTGTCCCATCTAGATGTCAAACTGAAAAAGAGATGGGTGAATGGAACTTATTTGAAACCATTACCATTTCTTAAAACAAAAAATATCTACTCCTAAAGATAGGATCTTGTACAATTATTTTTGGTTTGTTTCTTTAGGTCTATATAGGATTGATTTCATCAAGTTGATAGGTTTATAAGGTTAGTAGGATTGTCATTATTCTTAATTTATAGTATAGTTATGTTTTCTTCAAGGATATACCACAACTTTGTGGTCAAGGAGAAGACAATAGTTGGAGGACAAGTTGTTCTAAGGGAAAATGGTTTGAGTCAAATATGGTGTAGTTCTTACAAAGTCAAAAATTGGTGGGAAAATAGATCTTGAGTCAAAACTATGTCAGTTTGAAGGTTGCATTACAAGTTAAAATTGTGTCACAAATTAATTGTGTGTTACAAGTTAGGGTGGTGTCAATGTCGCAATAGAGTTGAGCGAGGATATAAATTAGACATGTCATTACTACACATTCATGAGTGTTAAATATAATGTTTAATCCCTAATAGATACAACTAACAAGGATGAAAATGGTTGAATGGAATATACTACCTTGATTAAGGCTAAAAGTTATGGCTTGATACCTTATTGATTTTCCCTCTCTTTTCTTCATTTTGTTAATAGTTCGATCTAGGATTTTCAACAAAGAAACCAAGAACAAATATTTTGACAACTGGATTTTGTCACACTCGATTGCAGAATTTGGGATGGTGGTCAAGTGATTCTTAAGGGAAACAAAAAATGTCCATATAGAGATTGGACAAGGTGGTGAAGGAAAGTTTGAGAAGGAACATGTCAACCTCCATAGGAACTAGTATGAAAGCACATTTTAAGGAGCCAAGATATCTAAAGAATAAAGAGATTGTCCTAGATGATTTTTCCAACTTGGGGGTGAAGATTATAGAAGAATTAAAGGGAAAGTGATTATACCAATTTGTTCGACTATGATTTAGTAGGCCATAACATGTTCAAGGAGTTACAACCTTCAGTATACATGAACTCAATTCCAATTGGACAATGGAAAAGTGTAGTATGTAATAAAAGGGTATTTTGAGGGATTACATGCATCTACACTCATGAAAAAGATGAAGATAACTTGATTTGGAGAAATATATTTTAATGAGAAAAGTATCAATTATTTAATTAGTCAATTACACTAGGATACATGTGCCACAATAAATCCTACAATATATGTGAATATACCATCAAGGTTATGATGGGACTATAAAAAATGGGACATGGTGTAGGGGAGAACAAGTGGAAGGCCAAGGTGCCTAAGGAGAATTTGTACTACAAGTATGAAACTATTATGGGGGAGAAAATTTCAAGGTTGAAATATAACAAATTAACAACACTAGATTCAATATGGATAGCCAAATAATGGCATGCAATATTACAAGGAAATCCTAGAATAATTAGTGTTCCTTAGACTCTATGTCAGTCATCAAATTATATACACATGGTGCATAGTTGGATTAGTCCAAATACCTCCTGAATGAGACTATATGACTATTTTGAAGCTTTGGGAATCTAGGTACTAGTTTAGTTATGGGTATATACTAGTTGTCATTACCTTGAACTACTACCAACCACTAGGAGCAAGAAATTTGTTTAATCATGAGTAGAAAGGGTTTGTTGCCACCACGTTTTCACCTTGGGCAGTCGATAAAGGTTATGATAATCAGTTATATAATAAGGAGTTTAATAAATGGTATAAAACTATGTTTGTCACCACATTGAATGTCATCAATTTCCATGAAAAATTATGAAACGTTTTGCGCATAGTTTGGAAAATCAAGCCCAAGAACTTAATTCCTCTCTAAAAAATACCCAATTTCAAAAAACAAATCGTCTAAAATGGAGTCCGGAAAGTGGAGTTATCATTGATTTAAAATCATCATTTTTTAAGGTTTTTTTTTAAGAAGGCCACAAATTTCACGGATTGGATATATTTTAATAGAGTGCACGAATTTCAATGAAACTAGTGCCAAAAGATCCAAAAAAGTTGTGGAATTTCATAATTGGGGTCATAATATCTATTCGAAGAAGTATATCAGAAGTTGTAATCATTTTACATTTTTGGCCTCAAACCCTACCTTGTACAAGTTATTTTCTAGTGAACAAGACGATGAAGTGGCCCACACGGGCTTAAGAACAAGATCCTCCTTGTCCATCGGTGAGGTAATGAGATTAGGATCGGAGGAAGAGTCAAGAATAGCTTGATAGGTTATATCTGCTTCCAATAGTGGCATGCAACTGACCTTCACAAGACAAAGAGGAAGGTAGGGTCCAAGGATCGTTAAAATAGGAAGTGTGGAAAGGAACGGACCTCTCTGATGAAATGGGCCTACTGGACATGGCGTAAAAATGGTGAATCAGTGCCACGAATTCGAATTTACCCATAAGGGATAAATACATTCCGACACCGATATTCTTAGTTGTCGTCTAAGAATTTTCGACCACGGGAAACTATGGTCCAACAGATGCATTGGGGCTAGCATACGCAAAAGATAACTGGTCGACCGCCACGATCTTCCCATTGTGAGGAAAACAAAGAGTGTGGAAGATCGACGATATGATGAAAGTCATAGCATAAGTCCAATTGCATCCTAGTAATAAGTTATAATTGAGCGGCACATCAACCACCTCGACATCCACCTCTACCGTCTTCCCACCTAAATGGACTGGAAAGGCAGGAAGAATACCGTGAGGGAGGAAGGAATGACCATCAAAAGAAATCAACATGGTTAGATATTGGGAGAGACTTAGAGAACCGAGAGCTTTCCAACAGATCAGGGACACCACACATGTTGCAGTGCCTTCATCAACAACCGCACGCTTGATGGTATACTTCGAGTAACCCACATGGATTTGGAATGCCACATGGTAAGGCAAGTGAGGCTTCACATTTGTGACATCAAAATTGATAACTTTCGAGAAATTGGGGTCTAGAGATCCTAATGCAGATAGCAAGGCATTCCTCTGTGAAGGACACGTCTGGAGTACCTCCAGGGTTGACATCGCACAAGGGGTTTGACCCAGGTCCTCAACAATAGAGTAATTTTGGGAGGCTCTAGCATTTGGGTTGTGGGTAGAGCACTTGAGTACTCCTTTCAAAATATGAAATGGTGGCTCTGGTTTTTTGATCTGCAAAGGCATCTCCAGAGGAGGAGGAGACTCTAGACCAGGTACGGTTTGTGAAGAACTGTAATCGTGAGACCAAGTGACTACATTAACCTGAGAATTGACCATATTGATACACAAACAGTCATTGTCTTGTGCTAGTGGGTTTTGACTTCCACCAGCCACATTTTCGGCATTTGAGGAGCTCGAGGCCATGTGTTGGTTATGTGGAAAAGGATTCGTCAGCACGGCGGTCGGTAGAGATAAGAGTCTCGTATCTTCCTCAAGTTTGGGGCATAAATGAGTAAGATGATCATCTATACAAATATTACAGGGAAATTTCACCTTACGCCTTTCTTTCTTTCCCTCACCAGCATTATTATCCATCCTCTCATTATTACCATTTTCCTTGGGTTTATTATTATTCTTCCCACCCTTACGATTATTATTACGTCCTTTCTTCTTATTCCCACATGATTGTTGGTTACCATTTGGTTCGGTCGACGATTGTATGGAATGTACATCCGTCGACTGAGTGGGATTGTAAGACACAAATGAAGTTGGCCCTCCTGCAAATTGGTTTAGAGATAAGTCTTTCAAATGGCTTGTCACTGAGCCTACAGATTTCACATTGGCGAAGCCTACAATGCCATCGTCATGAGGTTCAGAGGCAGTGATGATAGGTGCCTATGATACTACAACCATTGTGTTTGTAAGAGTCGAAGGGATGCCATTAACTATAGTAGGTGTGGGAATCCAGGGACTCCCAGTATTTTGATGGCTCAGTTCATTACTCATCCTTGTAGAATCACAAGTCTGATAAGTGGAGGTGTGTGTACCACGTTTAATAACTCTACGCATTTTAGAAGGCAAAGACTTGAAATCCAGTGGTAACTGTAACAAGCAGCAAGACCGACTGGGAAGCTGGTCCGACTCCACGATGACTTAAGACTCAAGATATAAAAACAAATCCTAAGGCCAACTAGTGATCAAAGAGCACACCAAAAATAATCAAACGGCCAATATGCACACAAACAGGATAAAGTGGTTGAAAGGGGCCTCCCTCCCTAAAGTAGGTATGCCTCTCCCAAGAGGGGCCTGAGACTCCTTTCTAAATATCAGAGGTATCAGAATCAGTTATAAGGGCCCTCGTGGGCTTAACAACCAGTCAGTCAGATCCCCTTGGAGAGGTAATCCTCCATAAAGGTTGTGTGTTGTCTGACCCTTATCTAACCCAGGGTACCTATAGAATAACCCCTGCAAGTAATCTATGTGACACCTAAGTCAAGCAACTAAGAAACCATGGTATAACCGATGCACAAGCAAAAATTCGTAAGTCAGGTCCACTGTATGGGAAGGGTATCAAAGACCGAAACCTTGAAAGCATCGCCTCTCCCGGAGGTAAGGGCACTAACAAGATCCCCATATATGAATAGATCCACGGAAATATCTCTAGCACTAAGAAGTTATCGGGGAAATATCCCTTCAACCAAACTCATGCAACCTCGTGATTAACTCCAGTGTAAGTGGAGCCTCCTAATATTACCGATTATACAATGGATTTCTCCATTCCCTTAGTCAGACACATATGTTGATTTAATAGCCTTGGAGAAGTTTACTCACAAAATCATATTCCAAGGCACTAAATCCTAAGCTAGTTTGTGCACCCTAGAAAATAAAATCGTTACTAATCAATTTTAAATTATAGCGTTAATTTTAATGGCCTTTCTTACTCAAAAGGTCTGGTTGTGAAACTAATGATGTTATGACTCAACAAGTAAAGTAAATGAATATGAAACAATGCAAAGTCCTAACTTCAATTTTCAATAAAAGATATGCTTTCTAAAAATGAAATTTTCAATTCAATTCTACAATTCTAAATAAAAAATGAAATCTTTATTTACATGCACTAAGATAAATGACAAAGACTCAAGAGATCAAAATGTCAATCAATGTAAAATGCCAAATATTTTTTTATTTTCAATATATGAAAAATGAAAATGCATGGACTGAACAACAGCTTGATATATAAAGACTCTACTATGTATAGACAGAGATGACCCAAGTAGGATACCAAGGAGAAAAACACCCATCCCAAAGTGCAAGGACAATCAAAATGAAAAGATAATGATAAAGGAACTGCCCAAAAATTCAACCAAAGATAGGTTTCATGTCATTCCACGGACACTTAACAGTCACTACGGAGACCTAAGAAGACTCAGCAATCATCAAAACCCACCCAGCAAACAAGAAACAAATGTTGATGTATGCAATTGTTCAAGGGAAAATCATGTATGTACTCAGCTTGCATAAGGAAAACATGCATATGTACGTGACTTTCAATAAAAAACACGCGTATATGTGTCAAAAACACAGCTAGGCTAAGGAGAAGGCTGAAAGACTTAGACTCAGAGTGAACAGAGGCTATCAAGAAATCATACGAAAATAAATTCAATATGAACGAGATAAATCTAAGGAGAAAAACACTCCAAACCCCAAGAAAGAAAATTCAATCCCCAGTATGGTCGCCAATTCTGTTACGAGGAAAATCTCTCTATGGCTAGGGGAAAACCAAAACAGATGGAAATGACTGCAGAAATCAACTCTATTCTCAAGTATGTTATATAAAAAAATAGGCTAGAAAGACAAGATAAAAGGCCTACCTCATCCAGACGTTCGATGAAGTCCACCATTGACCACTTGACCCAAAGAAATACACCTACAACTAGTCCTCAACAACCAAGCAATGAAAGCATATGATGATAGTATATGATGTTAGAACATTCAACAACATAATCCATTAACATTCATAACAAATACGCCCATGGAATAATAATTCAAATATTTGCAAGATATCAATTAGACGTAAAAAGAGTGTTTCTATTAAGATATAATCAAAAGAAGAGAATAAGTTACAGACTTCCGTGTCGGCACGGTTCGGAACCGAGAAACTAAGTTACTTCCAGCTAAGTCTTCACCACTTCAATCCTCCACCAAAGGAAAGCTCATGTAAGAGAGACAATGGAGTTCTCACTTAATAAGGGAAGGGCTTGGGGGATGAACAATGTGTTCAGACTTAAAGGATAAAGGGATACAGACTCAATGTGAAGTGAATAATTCCTCCAGAGTAACTTTTCTCTCAAAGTTGATTTTTTTCTCCTCTTTTCCATGGCTCAGAATTGGCCCATTTATAACCTTCAAGTGGAACTGAAGGGCCGAGTCGGAACGTTTCCAATATATGGAAGGCCAAGGATCATTGATCTCCTATCATGACATGGAAACCCGACACCATTTTTCATTTTTTGGCACATTTCCTGATGTACGTGGGTTGTAGTGGTGCAACCTGCATATATGCATGTTGTATAGTAGGCAAGGTGTGTATATGTGGAAAAATTGTATTTTTAGCTCTAGGATTTGCAAAAAGGGATGACAAGTCTGCATAGGAAAATGGAAAAAGGCCTTATGTGTAAGATTGCATGGGGTGAGGAAAATCTTGCTATAACAGAGTTCCCTGTGGGAGAACTGTGTGAAAACTTTGTTAGGAGGACAGAATCACAACCTTAATAACTATTGAGAACTAAGCAGTGAGCTACAAGCTTTTATATATATATAAGAATCCTGGATTACATTTTGAAAGCATCATGTAATGAATAGAAGACTAATGAATGAATAAATGAGTACGTTTGATTGAATAGGATTGGTTGAAGCCATGTTAAGAAAAGGCAGTTGTATGCCTCAGATACCAAGTAGAGTATGATTCAAGAAGAAAAGCCTGATCGAATCAGGATACTCAAGAACCTGATAGAGGAGATGAATGTGAGTCACTCATCGGAGGGAAGACCGATCACATTCGTCAAATCGATTCCACTATCCACTGGAGTTAACAGATCAAACACCAGTCATTTGATTAGATCGACGATCGAGGATCATTGTGGAGCGTGAAGGTGAAATTAATGGACGTGATATTTCACAGCCTGCAATCAACCAACGTCATTGATATCATCAGGGTGGAAGATCAAGCGACCACGATTAGATAGATTCGGGTGAACACTTTCCAGATTGCGGAGATTGGGGCCCGCAATCACTATGAACCATCGATATATGAACATAGATCGATGGTTGGGAATCATTGCAGAGCGCAAAGACGAAATTTATGGACATGCTACTTCATGCCTGCAATCAACCAACGTCATTGATCTTGTTGAGGTGGAGAATCAACGACCACGATTAAAAGAATCAGGTAGCACTTTTCAGATTGCGGAGATTGAACACTCTGATAAAGAGCGAGCATATTGGGATTCTGCAATCGTTGTGAAACGTTGATATGTGAATGATTGGTGGGCAAACCTACAAGGAACCCATGTGTTAATGTCATGTAAAACTCGTACTGTGATTGGGTTCTATGGTTGAATTTAGCACATCAAAGCTCTATGTCAACCTAAATTCTCAACCAAACACTTATGTGTTGGAATTATTATTATCTGGAAATTGTGTGGCTTAAAATCGATTGAGGACTAAGATCGACGGCCCGTGATCATTGCGGAGATTTCATATGAACACCGGTTAACATCGATACCTGTACCCATAATTTAAATTCAATATAGCATTTTTTTGAGTTTGGGATCTGATCGTAGATCGGACGACCCATATTCATTGCAGAGATCGGAAGGAGAATTAAACCGCGATCTAGTTGAGGTTCTACAATCCCTGGAAGTCGTTGGATATGGGGGAAGACGGATCTACACCGTTGATTTACAGGAAAGGGGTTTAGCCAGGATCATAGTGCCTGGACACAGTAGCTGAAAGGATAGCGCTTGAAAAGAATAGAGTTGAGTTCATAGCTCTCGGTTACATGGAGAGAAAACAAAGTTCCTCCAGGCCAGTCGAGGAAGATAGAGTTTATCACTCTACGTTAGACTCTGGTCGAGGGGACTAGTTCTATGGGAATAATGGTGCTCATAGTTAGCACATTGCATGGAATTGCTTCAAGGAAATGCATGTTTTCATAAAGGACAGATAATGGATTTTCCATTGAGGAAGGAGGACCTTCCAATATTTCTACCTACATGGTATAGGGTTAGATAAAATCAAATTTGGATGGCCATGAGTGTTGGCACCCTAGTTACTAATGAAGGAAGAATTATTGGGTGCATTCAAGAGAAACATCTAGTATCATGTGTGTTGATTTGGGATCGTGATTATCCTATAGCAGGAACCATAGTCCTGTTGTAAGAGTGAATGAGGAGGAATAAGCCATATGGTGAAGAGGTTGGTTAAACTCCAACACACCATAGCAGGGTTCTTGTCACCAAGTGTGGCAGATTGAAGATCAATGCGAGGGTGTATTGGGTATCAATGTGTCCATGAACATTGGCACATTGATTAAAGTCATTTAAAGTTTTAATTTCACTTGGATGAAAATGACTTGGACTGTTAGTATGCATCGTATGAAATATAGTGTGCATGAAAACTAACAATTTGTTTGGCTGAGGAAAGTTGACTTGCAGTAAGAAAGAGTCTTGGATATGGCAATGTTGTAAGCCCATAAGTAAGACTGATTTCATGTTGAGATAATTTTTTATGGGGAGGAAAGTCCCATGCTTGTGAATCTGGTTTCGTGCGAAACAAATCTGAAAATAAATGAAGAAATTGGAAAAATTTGTGGGTGACAGATTTGCAATAAAATTTTGAAATTTAGAATTGTGATGATGTCTCATGAATTTTGTATTCCTGTGATACAAGTGAGAAGAAAATATATGTCCAGAAAGGATGGATGAAGTTTATCCAACTGAAAATCATGAAGGAGGCCATTGTTGAGCCATGAGAACCCTGTGGTAAGCCATGATCGCCTGGAATATGTTGTGTTGAGGTAACACAAGCTGGAGGGACGCCTCAGTAGAGAAATTTTGAGGGACGCCTTGACTGTAAATATCGATAAAGTCTATGGGATTCTTCCTGTGAGAGAAAACCTTGGCAAAGCGAGATGGATCACCCAAGGAAATGTATAATAGAGAAGGGGATGCATGAGTCTGGACCTCGAGGGTGAGTGACCGCAAGGAAGAGGAGACTCTGATAGTTCTTGTAAACTATTGATTGGGATCATGCACACGATGGGTATGTCAAGGAAAAACAGTGATCTTGGATAAAAAGACATCCAAGTGGATACAAATCCACAAACTACGCAGATAAGTATTGTGCTAGATTATGAAATTTTCCTAGAAATTTTATGCAACAGTAAAATGTTTTCGCATGAGACTATGATTAATGTGCTTGTTTTCCAAGAATTATTGAAGGAAGGTGATGAAGATTAAGAGTCTGAAAAAGGAACTGACCAAGGAAGAAGTTAAAGACTTCTGAAGTGGATGAATGAGAAAGGCATGATAGGTGTTATTGAGAAAGAACACTGAGGACGATGTTCCTTTTAAGGGGGGGGAATTGTAACACCCATGTTTCCCCCAACTTGTAATTAATCATTAATTAGGATTACCATGTTGTGTCATGGGAACAGTGTAAATTTATTATTTTTTAATTGCCAATAACTGACTGTGGGGGTGAATCCTTGAATGTACTAGCCATGATATCACTAGAGGAAAGAATGTGAAAGCGATAAGAGAACAGTTAATAAGAAAAGGACCAGTGGTTGAACCCTCAACCACCCCCATGAATGGAAGCATGGTCTAGTTGCAGAAGGTCATCCCAAAGTACCACAGGGTCTGGAAAACCCAGACTGACCCAGGTTTCCTTCTGACAGGAGGAAATAGGATAGGAGTGATGTGTGTGCAAGGCACCCAAGAGGATATGAAGAGAAGATTGGAGAATGTGAGGAAAAGGGGAGACAGCATAGAATGAGTCGAAGTCCATGAGCTTGATGATGAGGAAGCATATGATAAACCTCATCGAGGCCATGACAAAGAGAAAAATATCTGAGAGTATGCAAAGAACGGGACCTGAGAAGAAGTTCATGAGCTTGATGTTGAGGAAGCACCTAATAAACCTCGCAGAAGATGTGAAAGAGAAGGGATAATTGAGAATTGGCATAAATTCCCTGGTGATATCATGGCTTGGAATGGGAGTAGATAGAGTGCTAAGAATGAATGCATCTGAGCCTATGGTTGGGTGGAAGCACAAACACCTGCAGCCAGTTAGTTAGCTACGACCTGTAATAGATAAGTATTCTCATATCTTGTGTATTTAAGAAGTAATTGTGAATTAAAGTTGGATATCCTATGAATGTTGCAGGGATGGGCATGTTTTCTTAATGATTATATTGTATCACTTCAATTTTTCCTAATTGTGTATTTAGGAAAATAAGGAACTTCTCTAGCCTGTACACGTAAATGCCTGAGCCATGTGGTAGCTCAAGTTAAAATAAATAAACTGTGAGTTCTTCGACCTTGGGCATGGTTTCACGTGTGCCTATCAACACTCCCATTCATTCGAAGTCTCCTGGATGAATAAATTGGTTAATCTCGGGAAGGATAGCGATATTCAAGTATCGAAATGGGAGATCCTTTCGTTAGGAATACAAATGAATGAGATTAGTTCGAATGAGTCGAAGTTCTTCTCGATCGTTGGATCTAGAGAAGGAAAGCGAGAATTAACCCTTAGAGCCCTTCATACTTTGTGGATCCAGTGAACTAATAATATTCATCGCACAGGAGGTAAATCCTCCGATGTCCCGAAGTCCCGAACTTTATCTAGGTCATAGATCTGAGGATGCCCAGGAACTATCTCGACCATCGAATCTACGATATAGTCATCCCGGCATTGACCACTTCGAGAGGACAAAGGTTTGGTAACACAAAATCCCTCTAAGTCCTGAAGTCCCGAACTTAATCTGGGTTGTAGATCTAAGGATGATCGAGAACCATCCTGACCGTCGGATCTACGATATATTCAGCCCGGCATTGACCACTTCGGGAGGACAGAGGTTAGGTAACACCAAAAATCCCAAAGTCTAGAAGTCCCAAAGTTAATGTGGACCATGGATCTAAGGATCCTTCGAGATCCCTCACGACCATTCGATCATGGGGGCACGTGTATTACGTCGAGATAATGTGGGGGCCCATGTGTCGAGTAACGGCGTTTCCAGGTGTCCCTCTCGAAGTGGCACACACTAGGACCCAAGGGACCCTTGAATGGAAGTTACAAGCCATAGATCTCTGGAGTCATGTAGATACCCTTGGACCGTCATATTTAGGTTGTGGTCAACCCTGCACTGACCAACTCTAGGAGAAAAGAGGAGTGTGTTGAACAAGAACTCCCAAAGGTCAGAGAGTCGGAGTTCATCTGAGTCGTCCATCAGCTGAGGACAGGTGTCAGCAAATCTTACATTTCGAAAGATAACCACTTCAGAGGAAAGTGGGATCGTGTGAGTTAAGAAATTCCGACGCCCTAACTGTCGAAGTAAATCGCGACTGTTGACCTGAGAGGGACGCACGTCTGCAGATCGCGTAGTCCAGAAGTGCGAAATCCGGAGGAAAGGAAGTGGAGCATTGACCAGAAGTCGTCCGAAGCTCCAAAGGTAAGGAATCATCCTAATATTCTATTTTAGCAACAAGTGGGGGCTAGAGATTTACTCCGAGTGAAAGTCACTCCAGAGGAATTGAAGAATAAAGGCACAAGAACCCCTGAAGGCCGGAGCACCGGAGTTCATCAAAATTTTCCATTGGAATAGGATGTGTGGCTTGAGATCCATTACTTCGTAGGATTGGTACTCCGGAAGAAATAATGTGGAGGAGAATTGACTGCAAGTCGCCCGAAGTGGGGAAAAGGATGGATATTGACCGTTGATCAGGGAAAACATGTGGTGTTCGATCTATAACTCTGGGTATGGAGTACTTCGGAGGAAAAAGGCTTTGGAGTGCTCAAAAATCCTGAACATCGAAGTCCCAAATTATATTGTAGTCGTCGATCATGAGGGACATGTGGCACTCAATCTGTAACTTCGGGTACAGAGTACTTCAGAGGAAAAAGGATTTGGAGTGTTCAAAACTCCCGAACGTCGAAGTCCCAAAGTAGATCGCAGTCGTCAATCATGAGGGACGTGTGGCGCTCAATCTGTAACTCCAGGGAGAAAAGACTTTGGAGCATTCAAAACTCCTGAACACCGAAGTCCTGAAGTAAATCAGGGCCGTCAAAATCTCTAAGGACACGCGGCGTCGGATTGTGAACTTTGGAGATTTTCCACTTTGGAGGATTCAAGCGGTGGTTGTCTTGGTGCCTGTTGTCTTGGCGTCTAGTCATAGCCCGTGGTCATATGCAAGTATAGATGGATGGAAGAACCAGAAGAACTTGGGCGAGGATATCTTCCAGCTATGAGCTTGGTTCAGAGCATGGAGATCGTGGTTGGAAAGCTCTAGAATAGAAAAATGGAATGGAGACCCTAAGTGGGGGTTTTGATTCTCCTAAGAAGAGAGAAATTTTGACACCCCCACCGTGGGTGTGTTACATCCATGAACAATACACAATATCAAAATCAAAATTGGAGTATAATTCTTTGATCCAAAAGGCAGCATAATCATATTTCATGAGAGATCATCAAAACCATTTAGATCCATGTTTTAATCACCCATCCACCACATATTACCATAAACATTTTAACCATGATTTGAAACAAATGAGTTGTAGAAAACTGTGTTGCTACCAACACGTAGGAAAACAAAATATAAGTGTTTCTTCTCCATCATAGTGTCATCATTTAAACAAGGGGGTCCCGCCTACTAGTATATAACTAATATAGTTAAATAATAAATCTTGTAAATCATTTGCAAGCATAGTGTTCATCGTTGTTCTTTCAAGCATCAACAACAGGGTCTACTTGGGAAACATTCCTTGACCTAGGGATTGGCTTACCCAATAGGGCACCATGATGTTGAGATTTGGGTACCAAGGAAAGTGGTACCCTTGTGTTTGTGAGTCTCTAAACACAAAGGGGGAAAGTATTGCCCTCATTCTTGTACTTGATGTTATAATTTCACTTTGACTTTACTCACTTAAGTCTAAAGTGACTTTATTCACTTAAGTCATAAAGTGACATTAATTTCACTTAATTGTGAATTAATGAACATAAAGTGAACTATGGAAACTTAAGTGAATGATGAGATGTAATCTCATCCATTCATTTTGGATATAGGCTTAGATCTAATCTGGGCCCTTGGTTTTCTAGGTTAGTTATAACACCCTCTAATTTGGGGGTTCATTGTTTTAACAATAAATTTGTTATTTAAATGACTTAGTCATTTTGTTTATATATTATTTGATTTATGTATCTGTTTTCATCAAGTAAATATAATTTATGTTAATAGTTAAATCTCAAGTCTTCTAACACACCTTCCAGATATAAGTAATTATTTTTAACTTTTATTTACAGAAAAACAGTAATAAGTAAAATCAATGAAATTACATGTTGAAGAAGAAATGTGTCCCTTTCTTTCATGTTGATAACTTGCCTTGATAACTTTCCTGAAACTGATTCCTCCTAGCCAGATAAGAACAGAGCCTCTCTGGCTCCCTTGCTCCAGGAAATCAGATTCCCTGGCCCCCGAGCCCAAAATCCCAGCAACATCACTCCACTAAAAAAAACCCATGAAATTTTTCAACAATCTATCCTCTTTGCCCATTTCTCCTTGCTCCCCCTTCCAATCCTCCCCCCTCAAATTCCAACTCCCTCTCTTCTTCCCCTCCATCCACCAACTCTCCCCCATCATCACTTTTCCATCTCCCCTTATCATTTTGTCGTAAATTCATACCTACCCTTAAACAAATAAAATAATCAATTCATTTTTTGTTGCATTTGTTATTTCAAAAGAATAAACAAATAAATGACAAATCTAATTATTTCAATAATTACTTGACTTAGGTAAATTAATGATTTAATTACTTAATTAACTAAAATCGATAATTAATCTGATTGGGTGTTACATACACCCACCCTTCAAGAAACTTCGTCACAAAGTTATAGTAACTTACAATACAAGGAAAATAATAACATGATTCATACATCTAGATCAGATAAGAACATCATTAATTTAAACATTCATAAATACTAGTGTACATGCACAAGGCATGTATGAATAGATAGCACATACATAACTCATGTGTGTACTAATGGCAATAATTAACACATCTAATGCAATTTTTGTATGCTTTCAACCCAATCAACAATACAATTAACTTCATAAAGAATAAATCAACCTTTTACAATAATTGCATAATCATTCAATTATAATAATTTAACACAAGCGACNACCCCACACACTCCCAACTATTTACAATCATGGTTCCTCCCTAACCTACTTCCATATTCCCTCCCTATCCTTCCTCTATTGGACTATCTTGGAGCGTCAATTATATTGACCTAACTCTATATAGAACTCATAAGTGGAAGTGTTAACTACCTTGACCAGCTTCCCCAGTAGGCAACTGGGAGTCATCATCACATGTCTAGGGGAGCATGATTTAACACTGACCTCCCATGACTCCAGGTTTTAGAGGATACATGGTGGGAAATGCCTCCACCCCTCCTGATAGAACTAGGGTCAACACCCTATCATGGACCATACAGTGGCACTATGTTACTGGGATTTTTTTATCGTATATTCAATTTTAGACAGTCTCTCTACCTAAAAACATACACTTTCCCACATATTATAGCAATGCATTTTAACCAACATAATTTAACATGCAAAGATTCATACCATATTATTTCTCGGTCGATGTTCATGACATCAACCATTTATTACCATCGTCCCTTGGCTATTTTATAGCCCATTAATCTGTAGGTTAGTTATAACACATACTCATGCATATCATACACTATTAACATGTAATTTCATTCAACCATATCATTAACTCGGTATCCACGTACTAATATATTTCAAATTCAAATTTTCAATCTAGAAATAGGTCACATAATATCCATCATAAATCACATGACGATAAACATTCATAGTATTCACATTCACATAAGTGCATATGTCCAAAATTTAAAGTGTCAGGTAATCAGTGTTCCACAAATCACAAGCAAAAAAAAAAATACGACTAGACCATAGGTAATTATAGTTACCTAAGTCAAAATGGGTCATTACATACAACCATCATTTGGGAAGTATAGTCCCGAGGTGGTCAAAAAAAGTGAGGGATGATCTCGTCACAAGGTCTCTACATCCTCCCAAGTAGTGGATCATGGGATATACTTGTCCCACTGGACCTTAACTTGGTCCACCAAATGATTCCTGAGTTGTCGGAACATACGATCCAATATGCGTAATGGTTCGACCATGATGGTTCCCACGTCTAAGACCTGTAATTCCTTCCAATTTAGTTTGTGAGATCTGTTAGCAACATAATGTCATAGAATAGATACATGAAAAACATCATGAGTTTTATGCAAGTGGGATGGAAGTACGAGGCGATAGCAAATGGATCCAATTCTCTCTTGGATTTTAAACGGTCCTATAAATCGAGGAAACAACTTTGTCCCTTTCCCAAACTGAATGGTACTCTTATTAGGCTCGATACGAATGAAAACATGATCTCCCACTTTAAAACTTCGTTCATTCCTATGTGCATCAACATAAAAAAAAATTGTCTATCATACGCCTCCTTTAATCATTGTCTAATCTGAATCACATGTTCCTCCATCTCTTGAATAAATTATGGCCCTACTGTCACTTGGTCTTCTAACCTTTCCCAACTCAACAATGTCTTGCATGGCTTTCCATATGGAGCTTCATAGGGAGGCATTCCAATTGAGTTGTGAAAATTGTTATTGTAGGTGAACTCTACCAGAGGTAAGTACTTCTCCCAATGGGTTTGATTATCCATAACATGCATCCTAAGAATGTCTTCCATAAATTGATTTACTCTCTCAATTTTCCCAACCGTTTTGGGATGAAATGGTTTTCTCAAGTTCAACTGAGTCCCCAACATTGACTGCAAACTTGTCCAAAACCTAGAGGTAAACCGAGAATCCCTATCTAAAATTATCTTCTTAGGTAACCCATGCAAATGGATTACTTCACTTATAAAAATGCATGACACATCAGTGACATCATAAGTGTCTCTGACTGGGATAAAATGAGCACTCTTGTTCAACTTATCAAATATAACAAGAATGGAATTGTTCCTCAATGATTTGAGTGGAAATACCATAACGAAATCCATAGAAATGACTTCCCACTTGGACATAGAAACATCGTGTGGTTTTAGGAGACTTTCCAAGTGGTGATGATCAGCCTTCACTTTTTGACACTTAAGGCACTTGGCAATGAAATGGAATACATCACGCTTCATGCCTACCTAGAAGAAAAGATTCTTCATGTCTGTGTACATGTTCTTCACACCAAGATGCGCACAGTAAATTTTTCTATAGTCATCCTTGAGTATGATGCTTCGAATATCCCCACCCTCGAGGATGTACATCCTTCCTGGATATCTTAATAATCCATCTGATTCAAGGATATATCATTCATACTTTGGCTCTAACTACCTCCCACTCTAGAGGAATGAATTAACCTTTAAATACCAACTATCTCCAAGAATGTTTCCCAACACTCGCTCCCTCAGATTAACTTTTAAGGACACAAAGGAGAAGCTACGTGGTCTCTTGCTCAGGGCATCCATGACCACAATCTCCTTTCCCTTGATGTAAGAAAATTCAAAATCATACTCACTCATAAATTCACTCCATCGCCTTTTCATGGCATTGAGATCCCTTTGAGTGAATAGATGCCTTAATCTTTCATGGTCTGTTTTGAGCTCAAAGCTTCACCCCACTAGATAATGCCTCGAAATATTGGGAGATAGCATTACAAATTCCAACTCTAAATCATGAGTAGCATATAGCTCCTCATGTTGCTTCAACTTTCTTGACACATACACTATCACTCCCCCATCGTGCATTAGCACGACCCCTAATCCTTGCTTCGAGGCATCCTGCAGACTGTGAAGTCTTTTTCCATATCCGACACTCATAGATTTAGTGCACTAGTTAGTAACCTCTTAATCTCAATGAATGTAATATCTCACTCAGATATCCACTCATAAATGACCCCCTTGAGCTACAAGGTGGTGATGGGTTTTTCAATCTTTGAGAATCCTTCTACAAACTTTCGATAATAAACCTCTAGCCCCATAAATATTATCTCCTCATGAGCATTCATCGGCACTGGGAAATCCATTATGGCCTTCACCTTTTCCAACCCATCGAAATTCCTTCACCCGAAATGATATGACCTAAATAGTGAATCTCTTTCTGGAAGAAAGATCACTTTGACAACTTGTCATACAACTTGTTCTCTCTAAGGCATCAAAACACCACTCGCAAGTGTTCCTCATGTTCTCTTTCGTTCTTGGAATAGATGAGGATATCATCAAGAAATACCTGCACAAAGTGGTCTAAGTACTTTTGGAATACACCATTCATGAGGCTCATGAATATTTTTGTGCATTGGTCAAACCAAAAGTAACTACAATGAACTCATAATGTCCAAACCGAGTTCGAAAGGAATTTTTAGGAATATCACCTTCCTTGTTCCTTAATTGGTGATACCCTGATCGCAGATCAATTTTTGAGAAAAATGATACTCCTTTCATCTGCTTGAAGAGATCATCTATCCATGGTATTGGGTACCTATTCTTCACTGTAGCATGGTTCAAGTCCCTATAATCTATACACAGTCTCAAGGAATCATCCCTCTTCGTGACAATATTATTGGTGCACCCCGGCCCAAGGTGAGACATTGGGCCTTATCATCCCTAAGTCAAGTAGTTCCTTCAACTGCATCTGCAATTCAAAAATTTATGGAGTCGTGATTCTATACGGTGTCTTGGAAATCGGATCCACACCAGGTTTTAGCTCAATGGTAAAATCAAGCTCCCTCTCAGGAGGCAACCCTGGAAACTCTTTCAGAAAAACATCCTCAAATTCTTACAAAATTGGATATTGATCTATAGAGGGTCCCTTCCCTTCATTGATTTCTTCCACTACATATAATTGACAACCTTTCCTCATGGAACTTTTAATCTTCACTGTCGAGATAAATCATAGAGACACTTTCCTCCATATACCATGGATCTCTATTGACCTTCCTTCATCATCTACGCAAAGCACCCTCTTCGCGAAACAATCTACCAAAGCTCATTGAGATTCTAACCAGTCCATCCCAATGATTATATCATATGTCCCTAAGGCAATGACATACACCTTCAACCTAGTAGTACACACTCCTAGGTATACAAGACAATTATCGACGCTAGGTCCAACTGCTTGTTTTTCCCCGGAATCCATCTCGAATTGTTTAAATTCATTGTGCTCATAGGCTTCCAACCCACACTTTTCTAATGCATAAGGTGAAATGAAACTATTTATAGCAGCATAATCAAATAAAATTTTAACATTAACATGCTTTAGCATACCTGACAACTCCACCACCGTGGATTTATGTTCCTCTTGGTGGTTATTAACCGCTGCATAAATATGGTGGCTACTACTCGCTCTTCATATCAAGGCATTCCCTTCTCTATGCACAAATCCTGACTGTGACTTTGGGTAGTCATGTTGGTAATGAGGTCCTTTGCACCCCCAACAAGTAAATTTGGGTGGAACTTGTACACTTCCCTGTAAATGCCTCTGAAATGAGTTCCTCCCCCTAGAACCCCTACCCCTACTAATTGCTCCCTGAGAAGGTCATGGACTTTCCTATTTCGTTGGTAATGAGTAGGATGTTGCACTCACTGCCATTGAAATACCTGTTGCAACTGCTCTAGGTGCGGCTCTATTTCCATAAGGAGGTGGCCTAGAGCTTCCTCCCCTAGAGAAGGTCATAGGGGCCTTCCCCACGAATCCAGGCGGTTGTGGAATAATTGATATCATACCATCATTTAATATCATATTCTCTTCTGCGTAACGAGCACTTTCAACTGCTTGAGTAACGAACGATGGTTTCCACAACAGCACCATGGCCCTTATCTTAGGGTTTAACCCATACACAAAATGTTCTACTTGTCACTAATTGGTATCCATGCATAAGATGTACTTTACTAACTCCATGAATCTGATTTTATACTCTTCCACGATTTTGTTTCCCTGAACTAGAGCAAGAGATGCTCCTACATGTTGTTCCTCATAGTAAACAGGAAAATATTTCCTCTAGAACCTTTCCTCAAAAATGTCCCACGAGATGGTGTCTAGGGTAAGGTGCAACTGCCTCTCGATATTACCCCATTAGTTCAAGGCACCGTCCCTCAACTGAAAGATCATTATATTCACTTTTGATGTGGAAGCATAGTCTCTCAAGGAGAAGAATCGTGTCATTACTTCCAACCATGCCTCAACACATTCATTTGCACAACCCCCAGCAAACTCTGGGAGTTTTATTTTCTGTAGTTCTCTGGTGGTGCCCCCCAGTGGAGGTCCTCCCTCTGAGTCCATCAACGCTTATGGGCTACCCATTCCAGATGGTGGGGGTTCCACTTCCACATCTATTGATTGGAACCCCTTTAATGTATCATTAATAGCCTCTAAGGAGTGAAATATAAGAGCTAATTCAGGTGATGGAGGTGGCAGCATCGACGTTGGTGGTCCTTGCGATGATTACCCTTGGCCTTGATTTCCTCGAGTTATTACTATTCTGAATATTGAAACTGCATTCAAACCGAATGTTTATTAGAGAAGAGCTAGGGAATTCTAGGTTTTACTCAAACTTATACTTGCAAATGTAAGGTTAGGCATAAGTTTCTTTATACGTGTCTGTAAACAGACATTAATCCCATAAGGTAAGTGGCTAAAATTCAGGGTCAAAAGCCTCTAAGCTTGGTAACTTCATAAAGGTATCTTGTTGTCTCTCTTACATTGCTAGTTACACTAGCACTGTGGTGCACTTTCGAATTACTCTAATCCACTTCTTTAATCAAGCGTCTAACCCCTCCCTACAATAATTTATATCCTTATACCATGCATCTACATGTAATAATCTTCGTAATTAATCATAATCTTCCCTATCATTCATTAATGTTAACCCCACATAATAATCCTCCTTAAATGTTCATTAACATTACCATATTAATGAGGTCCAACATTAAAATATAACATAACCTTAGCTCTAATGAATTATTTTTTTTTTTTAAGTAAAAAAGAGTAGTACCTTCTATATTAGATAAGCATAGAACTTAGACAAAAAATACATAGTCAAGGCTAAAAACCACCAAAAAAAAAAATACTGCCGGTAATACTGCCGAAAACCAGTAAGACTAAGGGGCTGATAGCAGTTTTAGCAATAATACATTATAGCTGAAAAGCCCTGTCCTGCCCAAAGGAAACCAGGACAGGTGATAAAGGTCCAAGAGTTCATAAAGTAAAAAAGCATTAAACAAAGCTAGGAATCAGTAAAACCTAAGCATCTTGAGCGTCGTCACCATCCCTCGCCTGCCAGCTGTGCCTTGCTGGAATAGCAAACTCCTAAGCGCACATGGGACACTTGTGTTGAGCTGGAGCTCCTGAGAACGCACTGAGGAGGATATCTAAACGTTGGCTCATGAGGAGCGTTCTGAGTTCCATGTCGGCCAGGTGGCTACGTAACTCGAAGACTAAGGCCAGGTGCTCATCGCTTAAAAGAAAACCATGCATGCCACCTTCCAAGCCACTGCCTTCCTCTGCAGTTCCCGCATCCATTTCCTTATCCAACTCGTCCACATCCTTCCTCTGCTCCTCATTAGCCTTGTTGTCCGTGGGCTTCTCAGCTTGAAACGATGGCGGTTCGTCCTGCCATGGAATTTCTTCAATTGGACAGCCTGGGATGTCGTCAGCACTGTGTGAGGCGCTAACTGGGACCTCCATGGCTTGTGGCATCGCAATGCAAGGCAGGTCACCTCGTAACATCTCAATGCATGGCAGGTCCTCCTCTATGATGCATGTGGGCAGCTCGACCTCAGGTTTCGCGTCCCTTTCATTACTCACACCAGGCTTCAACCCATCCCGACTGTAGCCAGCCTTCTGCTCAGCCATGGAGTCGAGCATCATACGCCTCTCTGCACGGGCTCTTCTGCGGAGAATTGAGGATGCCAGAGACAGTGCTCTCTCCAATTCCTGCTTCCTGCGACGCTGCTCCCTGTGAGCAACCCAGGCAGAGCCTCGACGAGACCTACCTCGTTCACGAACCATTGACACCGGGTGGTAAGAGCAGGGAGCAAGAAAGAGCCGCACAAGACTAGAAGTCACCAACCAGAACAA